>CAUYUJ010018281.1:838221-850721 GCA_963575745.1 Prorocentrum cordatum | reverse complement strand
GACCGTGGGCACACGGATATCGCCTGGCGCGGGGGCGCTGAGCCCCTGGAAGGCTCGCTTTCCCGCAACTCATCAGTGCTCACTGACAAAAATTCTCAGTTGCGACGCTTCAAACCAAGTCTGCAAAGTGAGCCACTCAGACTATTAGCCGAATTCTCTGGTGTCTGATGCGGCGGAGCTGGCTGCCTTTCCAGCTCATCTGGCTGAGTCATACGAGAAAAACGAAAGCCTTCCGTTGGTACATCCACCATAGGCTCTGAATATAAAAAGGCTGATGCAGAGGAGCTCCCAGCCACAAGCGATATATCCCCATCCATTGATAGTCGATCAACACCAGGTTCGATATCTGAAGCAACCGCTCCAAACACAAACCCATCCATCTGTAGTCTATCATTAGCAGACCCGGTAACTGAAATAGCTACATGCATGGCCTCATCCAAGCGTGGTCGGTCCTCAGGTTCTGGAACCGAAGTAGCTGCTGCAATCAATCTTATCATGATTATTTCCTGCGCATCTGATACGCCAATCCCCTCACTGGAGTTTCCCCTGGCAATCCCGCGGCCCCCACATGTCGAGGCGCCTGCGCGAGCAGCCTGTCGATTTGAATCCACACCTTGTTGGTGACCGTGTCCAGCTCCATGGGATGAAACCTCACGCTCTGTAGGTCGAGACCTTCTTCTGGTGTCTTCGCGAGTGGCCAGTAGCCTGGTACGTTGAAGACGATGCGGTGCAACGGCTGCTGGTCGGCCTTCTTGAAGTACTCGCTGGCCCTGCAGCTGTGCACCCATTCCTCCAGATCGTCTGGCTTTCCTCCTTTCACGAACTCATTTAGCCTGACGGCTGCTTCGAAGATCAGCTGCACCTCGTTGCATTTTCCTGTTGTGTCTTTTTTGCTCTGTGCGTCCAGCGTTGCAACGAATGCGCGCAGATGCGGCGACCCGCACGCGTGCTGCGCCCCTGCCGCCTTGACCGAGCTGTCGTAGTGCTGCCCCGCGCTGCTCGTTGCCAGCGTGACAGGGTGGCCCGACGGGCGCTTGAAGTGTGAGTCCTCCGCCTCCTGCTCCCTCATCTGCGCCTCCAGTTGCACGGTGCGCTTGTGCGACGCATCCATGTGGTCCGTCACTTTGCGCCTCTGTGATGCTGGAGCCTCAGTTTGTGCTGAGTACGCTGCCGCAGTCGTGCCAATGTTTGAGACGCTGCTAGCTGCTGGCAACCACTGAGACATCTAATGGGAATGAGTGATCGTCGCCGGGTATGTGCCGAAGATGTTCAGCAAGGAAGTGCAAGTCTGGCGTATCAGGATTGTCTGCAATATGGCCACAAAGCGGGCGTGAAACTTGTTTGAGCGCAACGCGTGCGCGAGACCTGAGGCTGCCATCTACATAGCACCTGTTCTTAGTGAGCGCATTTAGCGCGCGGTGCTGGACCGCCCCGCGATCGGCCAGTGCGCGACTGCAAATTATAGATAGAGATGCGACAGCTCACGGGATGCGCCTGGCTCCATGATCTTCGGCCTGGGACCGCACGCAGTGCATAATCAATGCGTGGCGCGCTTGAAACCTCAAAGCACGCGCTGCGCATTTAAGAAGGCCCTCCTCCTCCTCAAGGTTTTCAAAACCTTCCACACCCCTGGGCGGCTCACCACCGAGGCCAGGCGGATGGGGGGAGGGGGGACCTCTAAAGTTATCTCTCGCGCCCTTAACACGCGCGGATCGAGCGCGATGAAATCTTCGATCCAGGGCCCTTCAAACATTCGACAAAAAGACCCCTTTCCAGGGATTCTCGAACAGTGGCGCCCTCACCACAACGCTCAAGGGCCATCGCATCCCCCTGCAGCTGCTGCAACCCAGGGTTCGCTTTGGCCGCCACGCGGCCACCCTGTATATCAACATGTTCACTCCCGCACCTGACGCGCCCAATCAACGCACCAATCACCTGTGCATGCTCGAGCGGCCTCTTAACTAGCTAGCGACTGCAACCACTGCAACCCCCTCATGCGCAATGCACAGGAGAGTGCGCCGATGCCTAACTTCCGAAAGACCTCGAGGTTGCCGATGGTTTAGAATTTGCCGTCGGTCTGGCTCGTGTACTTGCCTCTGAGTAGAACTCTTCCAGATCGAGTGGTATTGCTTTGCAGGGGATCGAGGCACTTGCTGGCGATCGGCGTTCTCCTATTCAAAACATAAGCTTCTAGCCCACTAAGTCCTACATTTACCAACTGTCAGTCAAATGCGATGGCTCTGAATCTACCAGGTGTTCCCGGTGTCCCAAAGCTACCCCTCTGTTTGTTTCGCGCTTTTGTTCTGGCTTCCAATCTAGCTACCGTCCCTCGATGAAACCCACTGTCATGATGATGCGTTCCGTCTGGGCATTTGGCTGAAGCCCCCACCGCCCACTCCAATTGCTGAGGCTCCTCAAGAAAGGCTCGGTTGGTAAGCTTGGCGTTGCGTTTAGCTCCCTGAAAGAGGTTGACTAGTTTGTCGCGGTTTTGCGCTCACCCCACCTCCTCCAGTTCCGCATCAAAAATGATATTCCCCCATCTACCCGCGCTTGCGAGATGCGCAATCGATGCCCCCACTATTCTTCTGCCAACACCACCCAGGAATCCCGCGGCGGCAAGGTCGATGCTGCGCTCAAGCCCCAGCCCAATCGGCAACGAAGCCAACCTTCAGCACGTTCTGCCACTCGTCCCTCTCCATGCTGCCGATCGCCCGCTGCCCCCCCTTCGGGTAGGTCTGCGCAAAAATCTTCGCCGATGCATGATCACCTGGCAAAGCTCCCCCATGACTTTGCACATGCGCTCCAATCGCGCCATCTTGCACCATAAAGTTGCTGTTCATTATCCTCTGCTCCAAAAAAATGCGCCTAATCACCTTTGGCCAGGTCGATTGCCGCTGCCACTGAGTGATGCGTCTCGGCACAGTAGAACACGTTCTTCGCGTCGTGATATCTCGCGACGCGCGGTATTCCCGCTCGTCTTAATCTGCGCGAGCCACAGAACTGCGCGACCATCGCGCCCTCTCGTCTTCGACGCGCAATGCCCCCGTGCATCCAGCATTTGAACTTTGGAAATCTCTTCAGACTGGCCTTGGGAAAAGATCAACCTAATCCACATGCGGGCATGATGCGTCTCTCTCCATTTGCACCTCGCTGCCTGCTGCGAGTTGGGGGACGAAGCACGTTCGCCGGATGCCCGACAACTGGTGCGCGAGCTTCTCTTCGGATAGTCCTCATCAACCAATAAACCACTCTCTCAAAGACGGGAGCTTGCCACTGGTTATCAACATGTGCTCCGAGCCCCTCATGTCTGTCGCGTTTGCAAACCCACGTTGATCAAACAGAATCCGTTGCACGTCACCTGGCGCACTCTAACTGGGCCACGCTCGCCAAGAAGGTCATGTTTTGATCCCATACCTGAGTTGCTTGATGTCATGAAAAGTATGCATGTGCAACTCCCGATGCCCCCCACTCGTCTGGGTCTGCTTCTGGGAACTCAACTGTCGCGTGCTTGAAGGTGGCCTCTACATGCTGTTGATCGCTGTCGAAAGGCCGTCGCCAGAACCATACCACCTGCATGGAATACTCGGCGAACTTTTGAATCGCGGCCGCCGCACCTCCAAGCGCACCTTTCAGATGCATACGTTCAATCCACTCCGCCGCCGTCGCTCTTGTTGTTGCAGCCTGATTATATACCCTGCTACGTGGATCCCTGCACGCGCCATCAATGAGCCGCGGGAGCTCGCGCGCCTCGTGGAAGCGTCTCCTACGCCAGGCCTCCGATAAAGCCTCCATCCTCAATTCACTGCGCCCATCAATCATCTGACGTTGCCTTGTTTTTAGAATTCGGCTCAAGCGGACTACCTCAATGCTGATCTCTTCTGGCACCTCAAACTCCTTCTGTTTTGCCTCGCGCCTCTGCATCAAGAGCTTTGACAATGTTTTACTCGTTGTGAGTTTGGGCTCGTCGCTTTCCTCGAATCCTGGCGTGGAACTAAAAACGTTCGCCGCGCAACCGCCGACGATCTGCAGGGCGCCAGCGTTAATCAAATCCACTTCCCCTGAATACCCCCAGCGTTGAAACCTTGGCATGTGTTTCTGTAGGCCTTGCTCGATGTCCTGCAGCAACTGCGTTCTCGTGTGTCCATGCAAAAGCGCAGCAATACAAGCCTCCATGTTGGCCCTAAGTAACGGAAACGGCCTTGTCCATTGAAACGCGCGCCACAGCGATGCACATACTGGAAGATGGTCTTTTACTTTATGAGATCTCATGTGTTGTAGGCGTCTTCCCTGCATCACTGGCACATAGCAATTTGCAACATTGCCCAATGCACTGCGCGGTAGCGCACCCCCCCCCCCCCTCAAAAAAAAAAAAAAAAAAAAAAAAAAAAAAAAAAAATGTTGTCAGACATTGTCTTTGATACCGAAATATGTCCGTCCAGCCCTGCTGAATGCATTAACTAGGGAACAAAACCACATGCTCCAAGTATTGGTCGAAGAACTACGAAGTTCGGGCCATCTGCCTCGGGGCCCCCCTCTCCACATACTGGTCGCAACCCCGTCTGTTTGCCACACGTACTGCTGAGGCCCATACCTAAGACTGGAATGCACCTCGCTGGAAGCTGATTCATGTGCTTCTGGACCCAGTTCGCCATGACATGACAGACTTCTCTTTGTCGCTGTACGCGCGGTGGGAAGTACAGGCTGAATAAGGCCATGCCCTGTCTTCCTCTACGAAAACGTAGCATCAACGCCCTCCCCTGCAAGACTCCTTGACCTTCGCCGACTTGCACCACGAACTCGGGCGGGAAGCGCCCTCTGTGTAATCCAATCGCCACCCCACAAGCCCGATTGGAATATGCTCCATGCCCTGCATGCCAAACATATGTTTAAATGCGTGCAAAAAACTGAACTGGATGCTGTCGCTGTGCTCGCAAATGCGCGCCTTGCAATAACATCGCATCTGCACTCTTGTATTATCAAGCTATGTCTGGTAGTATTGCGCTGCTGCTAAAGTGAATAGGTTGTAGGAGACAAGGCGCAGCAATCTCCAGCCGCCGCTGCCCCCATCGCTCACTACCTTCTCTAACTCACACGCGAAAGCGACTTTACATACCTGTATGCGTATATATATATACACACATATACATTTATACGGTCGCACCTATATATATATATATATATATATATATACAGAGAGAGATGCTGCAAATCGATGTGTATATATATATATGTATGCTAGCCCCCCCCCCCCTGGGACCCCACCTTCAGAGAGAAAAGTAAAGGACATAGCGGGAGAGAGAGAGAGAAAGAAGGAGAGAAAGAGATGGGGGGGAGAGAAAGAGAAAGGGATAACGAACACGAAACGTCCTCCTCCTCCTCCTCCACCACCTCCTCCTCCTCTGCATCACAATGGATTATATTGGAAAGCCTCACAAAAGGAATCCTTTGGAAAGCACCACAAGGGGATCCCATTGGAAAGCCTCACATCAGGAATCCTTTGGAAAGCGCAGCCAGGGGATCCACTGGAAAGCCTCACAATAGGAATCCGTTGGAAAGCACCACAAGGGGATTCTATTGGAAAACCTCACAGAAGGAATCCTGTGGAAAGCATACAGAGGGATCCGATTGGAAAGCCTCACAAAAAAAAGGAACTCTTGAAAGCACCACAAAGAAATCCGATTGGAAAGACTCACACAAGGAATCCTTTGGAAAGCACAACAAAAAGATTCGACTGGAAAGCCCCGAAAAAAAGGAATCCTTTGGAAAACACCACACAGGGATTCGATTGGAAAGCCTCACACAGGGATTCTATTGGAAAGCCTCACAAAGGGAATCCTTTGGAAAGCACCACAAAGGGATCCGATTGGAAAGCCTCACAAAAGGAATCCTTTGGAAAGCACCACAAAGGGATTCGATTGGAAAGCCTCGCAAAAGGAATCGTTTGGAAAGCACCACAAAGGGATCCGATTGAAAGCCTCACAAAAGGAATCCTGTGGAAAGCACCACAAAGGGATTTGATCGGAAAGTCTCACAAAAGGAATTCTATTGGAAAGCATCACTAAAGGATTCCTTTGGAAAGCATAACAAAAGGATTCTATGGAAAACATCGCAAAGTGAATCCTTTGGAAAGCACCACAGAGGAATTCGATTGGAAAGCCTCACAAAAGGAATCCTTTGGAAAGCATCACAAAAGGATTCGATTGGAAAGCCTCACAAAAGGAATTCTATTGGAAAGCATCACAAAAGGAGTCTATTGGAAAGCCTCACAAAGAAATTCCACTGGAAAGCATCACAAAAGGAATCCGTTGGAAAGCATCACAAAATGATTCTATAGGAAAACATCACAAAAGGCTGATACCCCAGATACACTCCTTCATTTTAACAGATCCTCCTCCTCCTCCTCCTCCTTCCCGTCCTCTTCCTCCTCATCCTCCTCCTCCTCCTTCCTCCTCCTCCTCCTCCTCCTCCTCTTCCTCCTCCTCCGCATCCGCATCCGCATCCGCCTCCGCATCCTCCTCAGCATCATCATTTTCCCTCCCCTCCTCCTCCTCCTCCTCCTCCACCTCCTCCCCCTTCTCTTGGATTCCCCCTCTTGGATGGCAGCTCCATTACCATCAACGCCGGCTCCCGCCTGAGAGGTTGCCAAACAACTCATTGTGAGGAGGCTCCCACCTGAGAGGTCCCCAAAAAACAAGAGGAGGCTCCCGCCTGAAGGGTCCCATAAAACCCAAACCAGACAAGGTTCCCGCCTGAGAGGTCAAAAAAAACCCAAACAGGAGGAGGCTCCCACCTGAGAGGTCCCCAAAAAAAACCAAACAAGATGAGGCTCCTGCCTGAGAGGTCCAAAAAAAACAGAAGGAGGCCCCCGCCTGAGAGGTCCCCAAAAAACCCAAACAGATGGAGGTTCCCGCCTGAGAGGCCCCCCAAAAAACCCAAAGAAACCCAAACACCATGCCTCTCATCCCTGCAACTGTCCCAAAAAACAAAACAAAACAAAAAAAAAAAAGTTCCGGAGGAGACCCGACGCCGATGCCACAGCTGCGGTGACAAGGGCAGCCATCTCCTCTGGAACTTTGGGTTTTTTGTTTTTTGGGGACAGTTACAAGGAGGATGAGAGGCATGGTGTTTGGGTTTCTTTGGGTTTTTTGAGGACCTCTCAGGCGGGAGCCTCTTCCTGTTTGGTTTTTGGGGGGGACCTCTCAGGCGGGAGCCTCCTCCCAAGAGAGTTTTTTGGGGACCTCTCAGGCGGGAACCTCCTCCACAGAGAGTTTTTTGGGGACCTCTCAGGCGGGAGCCTCTTCCTCTTCGCGTTTTTGGGGGACCTCTCAGGCGGGAGCCTCTTCCTCTTCGCGTTGTTGGGGGACCTCTCAGGCGGTAGCCTCTTCCTCCTAACATTTTTTGGGGACCTCTCAGGCGGGAGTTTCAACACAATCAACACAATCAGCAGAATGAGGTAGGTCCCTAATGAGGACGGGTACCTTTCAATTGTATGGTGTTCTTATTGTTTTTGAGTGTGTTGGTGTCTTGTTGTTCTTGATGTTGATGCTATCGATTGCAAGCGTTCTTGCAACAACACATGGTCAACACCTAGTACATCAACAAATAAACGAACTTCTTCGTTTAAAGCCCTCGGGCTTGCATTTGTGAAGATGGGGTCCCAGGGGGGGGCTACCATATATATATATATATATATATATATATATACACACATATGATATTTGACCCCACGGCTGAAGCACAGGACACACCCATGGACAACCGCGCGACAACACTCTGGACAACGACAGGATCACCAATGTGACGACCCACGGGACAACCGCCAGATGAAACCATAGGACAACCGCAGGGAAACCACCAAACAAACACAGGACAGCCCACGGGACAGCCCACTGGACAACCCACGGGACAACCCACGGGACGGTCACGGGACAATTCATAGGACAACCCACTGGACAACCTCGTGCGTGCTCGCTGCGCTCACCCCCAGCCTCCGACCAATCCGTCCGTGCCGGCTCCGTCGCCGCACACCGCTCCGATGTCCGTCGCGTCCGCACGTCTTCGTCCTCCTCCTCCTCCTCCTCCTCCTCCTCCTCCTCCTCCTCCTCCTCCTCCTCCTCCTCCGGCTCCGACTCTGGCTCCGCCTCCTCCTCCCAGCTGCGACCTCCTCAGTCTCCTCGTGCTCCCTGTCCTCCTCCTCCTCCTCCTCCTCGTCCTCGTCCTCGTCCTCCTCCTCCTCCTCCTCCTTCTCCTCCTCCTCCTCCTCCTCCTCCTCCTCCTCCTTCTCTGCGACCCCCCTCCTCGCCATGCCTGGGGGGAGTGGGGCCCCCCAGGACGGGCTATTGGGGCGGTTTGTCGGAGGGCCGTGGGTTGGACGCCGGAATTATCTCAGATAGCTCCGGTTTGGGGCAGCTCCAATTTAGGCCCACGACGCACAAGACAGGAATTGCCCCTGACCGCGCCCAACCCCGATGATTCGGGAGTGGTTGCACGCCCGGACTGGACAGGATAACTTTAAGTGGTCCGTGGTAACTCCTGTTTGGGCCCCCGAGGCACGAAGAAACAGTTGCCCCTGACCACCCCCAGCCCTGATAACTCGGGGCTCTGTAGGGGGGGGGGGGGGGCCTGGAGACCCCCGCCAGAGGGACGGGCGGCAGGGGGCCCTCGCGGCGCGGGCTCTTGGAGGCCCGGGACAGAGCACCAGCACCGACACACAGGAGGCTGCCTCCACGGGGGGAAGATGAGCCCGGATGTTGGCGCCAGTGGTGGTACTTCGGCCACCTGGGAAGCCCGATCGCCTCCTCCTTCTCCTCCTTCTCCTCCTCCTCCTCCTCCTCCTCCTCCTCCTCCTCCTCCTCCTCCTCCTCCTCCTCCTCCTCCTCCTCCTCTGGTGTCGGTGTCAACCTCTAGGCCTCCGAGGCTCCCTCGGGCCTCAGACCGCCCGCCGCCCACATCGAGGGCGTGGAGCCGCAGCGGCCCGCCGAGAGCCCCCGCGCGGCGAGTGCGCTGGCCGGGCGCCAGCCTGGACGGAGGACTCTGCCCCCCAGGGGGCTGCGGCCGGCACGGCGCACTGGCGCTAGGGCGACGCAATCTATACATATCCACTGCTCCCTGGCCAGGCCCATCCTGAACACAGCAGCTGTGTATACGCCACGCCCTCCTGGTTTGGCCAGGAGGGCGTATACACAGCTCCTGGGTTCAGGATGGGCCTGGCCAGGGAGCAGTGGATATGTATAGATTTCGTCCCCCGATGGCGCGGCCTACACCCTGGGGTATTTTCAAGGCCCCGGAAGGGCTTCGTGCTCTGACTCTCCCCTCCTCCTCCGCGCGCCCGCCGCTCCGAGGCCCCCGCTCGCCTCTGGAGCGCCCCTCCCGCAGCTGGCCCGGCGTCCGACGCTTCGTGCGCCCGCCGGCAGACACAGGTTCGAAGCCTGGGCGGGCCCTGCTGGTGGGGGGCTTGCTGGGGCTGCTGGGGGCTCCCGGCTGTGCCAGGGTCCCACGGCCATATATTCGGATCGGCGTGGCAAGGCACGGGCCCCAAAGTTTCGACAAGCAATGGCCCACCTTCAGTGGGCCTGACTTTGAGTTTGTCTCTTCGGACGGCGCTTCGACGTCTGTGTAAGGCACCACTGCGCTCGTAGAGTCTTGGATGTCATTTCTGTATAGTCGTGCATCGTTATCCTCGCCATCCTCATCCTCCTCCACATTGTTTACCTGTGGCCGTCAGGATGCACCTTGGCCTGGGACAGCAGAGACTGGGCAACGCCTGGGGTCCTTCTTCAGCATGTCAACGTCCTCGGCACCAACAGATACACGTGGCCCTGCCTGCGGGTGCAAATGCAGACTCTCTCTCTCTCTCTCTCCCTCGCTCTTTCACTCTGTCTGTTGCTCTATACTTCTCTCTCTCTCTCTCTTTCTCCCTCCCTGCCCCTCCCTCTTTCTCTCTCTCTCTCTCTCTCTCTATATATATATAGATATGAATACTAATATATTGTTGTCTCTCCTTCTCTCTGTCTCTCTCTCTCTCTCTCGCTCGCTCTCTCTCTCTCTCTCTCTCTGTCTCTCCTCGCAGACGACACGGCTGGGTAAAGTGGTGAACGCAGAGGGCCATGCGATCTCGGCGTGAATGGGGGGGACGGGACACGGGGAGGGGGGCACGGGAGGAAGGGGCGCAACCGCTAACGCCGTGACTTGTGCCGCAACGAGGGCGCCCAACGGTTTCTTCCCCTGGCCAGCATCTTCATCCAGAATCGTCTTTGGACGGCCACTGGGCCCGCCAGGAGCATCCAGAGGCCAAGCCCTGGCCAAGAGCATCCAGTCTCGGTCTCTGCCCACCGCGAGGTGGCCCGGGTCGGGGAGCAAAGCAACTAGCCTCAGACGCGTCCTGAAGTGCGCTCTGACCAGCACTCTGAGGCGGATCTGGCGCAGAAAATGTGCCCGCACCTCCAAACCTCAATCCTCGACCCCCTGAGGGTGCCACGGAAAAGGGTTGAACAAGGACTTGCTGGTGCTGTGGCCAGCGGAGCGCATACCCGTGTTTCAGGTTGCTCGTGCTCCTGCTGCTGCCCGTGCTACGAACCCCTGACAAGATTACAGTCACCAGCATCCGACGATGTGATGTCTACCATGCGCGCCGAAGCAGGGTCCGACCTCCTGAAAGGGTCGGGTCATGTGGGGACACGCGTTGCAAGCATCACATCGAAACTCGAAACCCTGAACCCTGAAATCCGGAATCCGAAAACCTGAAACCCTACCCCTCGGGAAGCTCCCCAGGAGTAGCTCTGGGTCGGGCGTGTCCTCCGACAGGCGGATGTGGGAGGGGTGAGGAAAAAGAATAACATACCCTAAAATAAGCAAGCATCGCATTCATGTTCTATTACAAAAAATAATATTTTTACTATGTTTGAACATTCCTCCTGAAGAGGGACACGCCCGACTTAAGAGTAGCTTCCCCCCTGGGCCCCTTCCTGATTCCCTCAGGGCCCGACAGCTGGCCCCAATGAGGCCGAGCTCGAGGGAGAGCGCGGGGACTCAACAAATCACATCGTCGGAGATTTTGGGTCCTCGATCCTCCTCGATCCTCGGCCCTCCTCGATCCTCGATCCTCCGCGGTCCTCGATCCTCCTCGATCCTCGAGCCTCCTCGATCCTCGAGCCTCGTCGATCCTCGGTCCTCGTCGATCCTCGATCCTCCTCGATCCTCGATCCTCCTCGATCCTCGATCATCGGGCCTGGCGAACCCCCCCCCCGAGGCCCTGCGCGGCCGCGCCGTGAACCTGCTCGCCGCGCTGCATGCCGCCCCGTGCTGGAGAAGACGCTGAGGTCGATGAGAGACGCCGGGATCGAACAACAAAAAGGACACCCTTGCGGCTGAAGGCCCCGACCAGCTCTCCACCAGGGACCCAGCAGTCCACCCCCTGGCCATCTACTACCACTGCGGGACTGCTGGTGATGCTGGTGGTACGGATTACAAGTGCCGAAGCGAACGCTGGCATTAAAGCTACTGGGTCTACAGCCGAGTAATGCGAAAACTGATTATAGGCAAAAGTCAGGCTGCGACTACGATTGCGGCTACGGCTACGACTACGGCGACTACTGAATATTCCTCTTCTTCTTGTTATACTACTGCTACTGCTGCTACTACTACTCCAAGTATTACTACTCCTACTACTACTACTACTACTACTACTACTACTACTACTACTACTACTACTACTACTACTACTACTACTACTACTACTACTACTACTACTACTACTACTACTACTACTACTACTACTACTACTACTACTACTACTACTACTACTACTACTAACTACTACTACTACTACTACTACTACTACTAATACTACTATACTACTACTACTCCTAACTACTACTACTACTACTACTACTTACTACTACCTACTACTACTACTACTACTACTACTACTACTACTACTACTACTACTACTACTACTACTACTACTACTACTACTACGACTACTGCTACTACTACTGCTACTGCTACTGCTACTGCTACTGCTACTGCTACTGCTACTGCTACTGCTACTACTACTACTACTACTACTACTACTACTACTACTACTACTTAACAACGTCTCCTATCGTTACTACTACTACTACGGCGACGACTACTACTACGACTACGACGACTACTACTACTACTACTACTACTACTACTACTACTACTACTACTACTACTACTACTACTACTACTACTACTACTACTACTACTACTACTACATACTACTACTACTACTACTACTACTACTACTACTACTACTACTACTACTACTACTACTACTACTACTACTACTTAACTACTACTACTACTACTACTACTACTACTACTACTACTACTACTACTACTACTACTACTACTACTACTACTACTACTACTACTGCTACTACTGCTATTGCTACTACTACTGCGACTACTACAACAACGACTACTACTACGACGACGACTACTACCACTACTACTTCTACTACTACGACTAC
>CAUYUJ010018281.1:758154-838121 GCA_963575745.1 Prorocentrum cordatum | reverse complement strand
CTACTACTACTACTACTACTACTGCTGCCACTACTACTGCTACTACGACCATCAATATTATTAATACTACTACTTAATCTACTGCCACTATTAAGACTACTACTACTACTACTACTACTACTACTACCTGCTACTACTACCTGCTACTACTACTACTATTACCACTACTACTACTACTACTACTACTACTACTACTACTACTACTACTACTACTACTACTACTACTACTACTACTACTACTACTACTACTACTACTACTACTACTACTACTACTACTACTACTACTACTACTACTACCTACTACTACTACTACTACTACTACTACTACTACTACTACTACTACTACTACTACTACTACTACTACTACTACTACTACTACTACTACTACTACTACTACTACTACTACTACTACTACTACTACTACTACTACTACAGCTACTACTACTGCTACTACTGCTACTACTGCTACTACTACTACTACTACTACTACTACTACTACCACTCCTACTCCTACTGCGACTACTACGACTACGACTACGACTACGACTACGACTACGACTACGACTATAACTGCTACGTCCGCTACCTAATACAACTACGAGTGTTAGCACAACTGCGATTGATATACAACCAGTTGTACTATTACTACACAGCGGGAAACAACGGGAGAAAACAACTGGAGAACAGGAGAAAACGGGACCGAACTGGAGACCACGGGAGAGAACGTCGCCCGCCAATTCTGGATCTGGCACTGCACCTGCCAGTTTCCTCAAGACGTGCACAGAACCCTTCCAGACAAGCTGCTGTGGAAAGAACAAAAAGTCGTCGGCAATACGAGTCGCGGGAGGGCGCGGTTCGAGGCGGACGGGGGGTCCGAACTGGGTGGGCCATAGGACATCGATCAAGAAGTGAGGATCCAAATCTGCAAAATCTGTTCAAGATCACTCCTCCGACCCCTCTCGGGGCTCATCTGGTGTAGGAATTCACCCAGATCCGTTCCCGACGGACCTGGGACCCGAAAACGGCCCCAGGAGCCAGGAGAGACCCAAACACCACTCCGAAACCAGCACCTCGAACCTCGCCCCCCGCTCCTGCTGGCCGGAACCAGCGCTGGGCCACCTCCGACCCCCCGCCGCCCCCGACATGGGAGGGCACGGGGCCTCGACGTCCAGCACCGGCGGCGCCGCGGCGGGCGGCTCTGGGGCAGGGAGTGCCTGCGGCGGGAAGTGCCCCGCCGCGGCAGGGGGGCCGCCCGCCGGGGGGGGCGCAGGGCCGGCCAGGATGGCGTCGAGGCTGCGGCGCCGCGCGGGGGGCTCCGCCTCGCCCTCGGAGAGGACCTCGCTGAGGACCTGGCTGCGGGCAAGACATGTCGCCATAACAAACCAAGGGCTCCCAACTTCGCGCTTCGCGCTGCGCGAAGCGCGAAGTGCGAATAACTTCGCGCTCTCGCGCCGCCTCCCAAGGGAGAAGAGGAGGATGAGGAGGAATCGGAGCCGAACCGCGAAGCGCGAAGCGCGAATAACTTCGCGCCCTCGAGGGCGCCCTTGACAAACGGATCCTGAGGAAACGGGTCCGCGGGTGTTTTGTTCCAGCCGTCCTGAGGTGCTGGGTCCTCGTGCTGAAGACGCGGCGGCCCGCATGCCTTCTCTTGCTGCTCCTCCCCATCCTCCCTCCTCCCCTCCCTGCCTCTGCCCTCCGCATGTCTGCGTCTTGGCACATCCACTGCAACGCTTCGTGGCCTCGTAGGGAGCTCTACCGAAGGCCTCGGCGACAGGGTCCAAATGGCGGCGCCGCCCCATTCTGGCGCCCTCCACCACTCAGTTCGTGGCGCCATACGGAGCTCCACCGACGGTCCGTGTAGCAAGCTCCACATATCGGCGCCGCCCCATTTTGGCCCACACCTCACGCGGCTCGTATATAGCCCCAAAGGGAGCTCCCCCGAGGTCCCACATGGCGATGGCGACGCCGCCCATTTTTGGCGCATCCCTCACACGTAGCACCACAGGGAGATCCACCGAGGGCCACAGTGTTAGGGTCCACCTGGCGGCGCCACCCCATTGGGGCGCAGCTTCCACACGGTCCGCGTGTGGGGCTCTACCGACGGCCCCTTCAGCAAGGTCCACGTAGCGGCGCCGCCCTATGTTGGACCACACCTCACGCGGTTCGTACACCACGCGAAATGATTAAGAAATCATGGGTTAAGAAATTAATGGTCTCAGAACTTGAATAAAAACCCCAAAAATCGATCAACATCTTAGGATTTACATTGAAACGTTAAGAATAATCGAGACTCTGGCCGAAAACATAAGTTTTCTTAAGCATCGCCTAAGGTGTACATGGCCCCAAAGGGAGCTCCACCGAGGTCCCCAGTAGCAGGGTCCACATAGCGGCGCCGCCCCCATTGTGGCGCACCCATCACACGGTGCGTGGCCGCATAGGGAGCTCCACCGAAGGCCCCAGTGTCAGAGTCCAAATGGCAGCGCCGTCTCATTTTGGCGCTCCCCTCTCACGGCCCGTGGCCCCATAGCGACTTCAGCCGAAGGCGCCTGTAGCAGGGTCGACAAGGCGGCGCCGCCCCATTTGGGCGCACCCTTCACACGGTCCGTGGCCCCATAGCGACCTCAGCCGAAGGCCCCGGTGGCAGGGTCCACATGGCGGCTCCGCCCCTTTTTGGCGCACCCCTCACACGGTTCGTGGTCCCATAGGGAGCTCCTCTGAAGGCCCCAGTGGCGGGGTTCGCATGGCGGTGCCGCCCCATTTTGGCGCAACTCTCACACAGTTCGTGGCGCCATAGGGAACTCCACCGAAAGCGGTGCTAGAACAAGGTGCTCACAACTGCATATATGGTTGGGTCCTTCGCCAAAATAACTTCAAGTTTGGGGCTTCTGGAGCCCTCCGCGGGCCCCAGAACTGTCAGAAATCAACCCATGACTCTCAGAGACTATTCCGGAGGAAGGCCCTGGGATCCGCGATTCCCTCAGGACCGCTCGCATCAAGGATGGTGATTTCAGATCCACGGCGTCTTAGAGTTCTGGGCGCCCTTCCCCAGAAACCAGGGGCGCAGCGGATGTGGACGAGGCTCGGGATCCTGGGGGCTGGGGGGTGTCTGGCCATGGCCACCGCGCCCCGGCCCCGGTGGCGCCCGTGCTCCTTCCCTCGGGGCGCCGGGTCGGTGCGCCGACAGCCAGGCCCCTTCCCTCCTTCCCTCAGCCATGCGCCCCCGCGCAGCCCCCCCCCCCCTGGGAGAAGGGAGGCCGCTCGGGCCGAGGCCGCGACGCGCGAGGCGCGGCAGTCCTCGGGCCCGAGAGTCTGGCCACCCCAACACGTCTGCACGAACCACATGCTCTGGAGCCCCTCGTCCTCCTCGTCCTCCTCCTCCTCCTCGTGGAGCCACGCCAGGCCCATCCCGGGGCCAAGGGGGCGGTGCACCTGCGCGCTCCGGGTCGGGCCCCCCGAGGGCGCACGGCGGGTGCTCGCCGTGGCGGCTTCTGCGCGCCTTCGGCTTCTGCCCCTCGCGCGGGTCGGTCCACCCTGGACGATCGCGCCTCTGCGATGGCACGCGTCGGCGCTCTCATCGGCGCGAAGCCGGCGCTGGCTCGTCGATCACCAGACGCTCCCAGACGCACAGAGTGACGAGGGCGTGCGAGGCCCCCGTGATCTGCGACCGAGGTATCCCGCACCGTCGTGTCGCAGAGCAAGCCTGCTTGTCATCACAGAGGCAGGGGGGCACAACATCGAATCGAAGAGTCGAAGTGGCGATCGACGCGAGCTGGATCGGCGGACATCGGCAACCGAGTCAGAAGAAGTCGCATCGGCAGAGGTCGGCAGGCCAGTAGGGCCTCCGTGTAGAAATCGAGCTCCACATCGACATCAGCGGTCAAATCGGATCGGACTCGGGATCGATCGGAATCGAATCGGGTCAGAGGAGTCGAAATGGGCTCTGCAGATCCTTCGATATCGGCCGATTCTGGGCCGCTGGCCACGTGCAGCCTTGAACGCCCGCGCTGGGGTCGCTGCGGCGTCGACGAGGCGCGAACCTTGAGTGTCTGCTCCATGGGAGCCCACGTGACCTCACGCGCTAACCGATTTGCACAGTGCATCTTCGCAAAGTCCTGGGCGTTTTTTAGTTACCCACATTGGGATTTTTGACCAGCTGAGAACGTCTCAAACAACATGATCATGCTGTGCTGTTTATAGATTCGTTGTTTCGCGTTTCTGCTTTGTTGTAACATAGATGGGGCGGGGGCTGAACCTGGTCTTCGTGCGCAGGGCTGGCCGAGACCGGTACAAAACGCTCTGACACCAGGGCGAAACAGGCCTGGAAACCCACGGCCCGTCCGCAGCGGGCTCCCCCGATGGCAATCAACATACCTGAAACCGCTGAACTCAAATAGTTGATTTAGCGTGTTCAGCTCTCTTGTCAGGACCTTCAACGCAACCAAAAAGACAAGACCAAGGAATACTGAAGATGAGCCCAGCCGATGTGATCCTTAGTTTGACTGGATTTGGAAGAGGGCCGGCTTTGGACCGGATTCGCCCCTTCACATGGGGAGACGAGAGGAACGAGGAGGGGAGGAGAAACATGAATGGCGAGGAGGAGCAGGAGGAAGAGCCAAATGTAATCCACATGAAGACAAGCTTATGCCAATGTCGCCGCCCAAGGCTCCCACGAACCGACCGAAGTCACAGATGCTGGGACCCACGAACCCACGAACCTACCGAACCCGCGAACCTACCAAACCTACGAACGGCCGAATGCCAACCGCCCTCGCAGGATGCCTCTGGGAGTTTTTCCAAAACAGCGCCGACACGTCCCAGCGCAGCTCTGACGCCTCCGACGATGACAGCGAGGGGGCTGGCGGCAGAGGGCGAAGACCCCACGGAGAAAAAGAGACCCCTCCTCCTCCTCCTCCGTCTCCTCCACCTCTTCCTCCTCCTCTTCCTCCTCCCTCCTCCTCCTCCTCGTCCTGCTCCTCCTCCTCCTCCTCCTCCTCCTCCTCCTCCTCCTCCTCCTCCTCCTCCTCGAAGTGCGCCCTTCCCCGAAGTCCCGACCCACTCGCCCTGGGCCGGTGCTCCGTCCCGGGGCAGCTGCTCGACGGCCCCTGGCCCGTGCCCAGCGAGGGGCCCCCGGGAGGCCGAACATGGTGTGAAGGACTGCCCGTCCTGCTTCTGTGCACGGCGCGAGCATGTCTGACTACCTACCAGACCACCCCAACCCAACCCGAAGACCCGAATTTCGGGTTGGGGGGGGTAAGGGTTCCACGCGTGTTTTTTCGATGTTTCCCGACCCCCCCCCACTAGAAATCGAGGGTAAATCTGAGCCTTCGGGTTGGGTTGGGGTGGTTTGGTAGGTGGTGAATGTCCGGGTCTGCTCCTGACCCTGGCGCCCGCTGCACGACTCTCGCTCCCCCGAGCTGGGCAAAAACCAAACGGTGCCAACACCGCTGCTCCCAGGACCTCTCCCAGTGCGCGTTCTTCGGGCCGGGCGAAAGGGGGGGATAGCAAAGGGGGGGTTTGAGAATCAGCTCACGTAGCTGATTTTCCCGGCGCCTCCCGGCGCCGGAGGCGGCCATGTATCGAGGAATGGGCCCCTCGGCGGGGCCGAAACCAGCTGCATGCAGCAGATTTCGTAACCCCCCCTTTCCCAAACCCCCCCCTTCGCCCGACCCGAGTTCTGCTGGGCCGCTCCCTGCGGGCTTCGCGGGGCACGGGTCCTCAACTGCAGGGATGGGATGGTGGGGATGGGGATGGGGATGGGGATGGGGTAGGGATCGGTGAAATTGGTACAGATACCACTACTCCCTGGACCTCTCCCAGAGCGAACCCGGCGGTGGCGACGAGGGCCTCCGAGGAGGCCCAAAGAGGCGCGAAAGCGGGGCGAGGATAGCGGTATGGGCCCTTTCCCTCCTCCGACGAACACCTGCCCGAGGCTGCCGTCCAGACTCGCCCTCATGAGCATTTCGCAGACCACCTCGCGGCCGCACTGCGCGCGGTCAGTTCCCCGCTCGGCGGCGGCCCGCTCCTCCGGGGTGAAGGGAGAACGGCATACTGTCGGGTGGCAACTCCTGGAAGCTCCCCGTGTCATTCGAATAGGGAATCGACTACGGAATTGGTGCACCTCAAATACGCAAAATGTTCGTAGATCTGCGCGCATTCTACGCACTTGTCGCAAACCCGGCAAAATTTCAACTCAGGGGTGAATCAATGTTGTAGTCAACCCCTACTTGTACCATCTTGCTGGCTCGTGCGAGTCGTCGCGAATCGACGCTAGTCGACGCTGATCGATGCTAAATCTAAGCGAATCCACGCCAGGTCAGCGCTACGTCGGCGCCAAGCTGCCGCCATCCCATCGATTGGGCACGACAAGGCTCCCGAGATTTGCCAACTCTGGCGGCGCGCACAAGGTGGTCGGGGGAGGAGGGGAAGGCTTCTTCGAAGGAGGCTGCCTCTTAAAAGGCGCGGGCCTTGCATCTACAGACAAGGCCCGCGCCTTCGAAGAAGCAGGGGTGCTTCTGAGAAGCCTTCCACCCTCCCCCCACCCCCCTTCTGCGCGTGGCCGCACACGAATGGGGGCACACAAGACGAAGCCAAGACGAGGACAACTTGGGGTGAGGAAAAATCGAGAGTATCTGAGAGCCGACGGCTCTGAAGGATGTACCGGGCGCCGCGGCCTTCTCAGAGAATTCCAGAACGCTCTGAGAGTGTTCCGAGAAAAGAAGACTGTTTTATCCTCGTCACAGCCCCGTCCGAGTAGAAGCCAGGATCCGCTAGATCGGATTAGAACAAGCATCGAGCAGGGCTGGACATCCTCCTCCTCCTCTTCCTCCTCCTCCTCCTCCTCCTCCTCCTCCTCCTCCTCCTCCTCCTCCCTCCCTACCTGACCTCCCACCTCCTCTCCTCCTCCTCCTCCTCCTCCTCCTCCTCCTCCTCCTCCTCCTCCTCCTCCTCCTCCTCCTCCTCATCCTCCCTCCTCCTCGCCCCTCGCTCCTGTCCCCTACTGCGATGTCTCCCCCTCCTCCTCAAGTCATTTGTCGTATGAAGAACTCCTCCCTGCTGCACCCCGAGGCCAGTCGGAAGGGCGGGCTGGACGTTTCGCTTGAGATTTCCTCACAATGTATGATCCTGAAACTTAGAATTTGCCAATAGTCTCACGGATGAAGGGCTGGTCGTTATCGAAATGTGGCTCTCGCCTTAGCGCCGCGAACATTCGTCTTAAAGAATCCCACCAGCCCTCTGGGCGTAGGTGGCTTGACGAATTGGCTTGTCTCTGGCAAAGCTCCCTCCTTCCCCTACTCGGGGGAGCGGTTCACCCCTCCCCCTACCCCCTCCCCTGGGCCTGGAAGGGGCGCTCCGCGAGAGGTTAGAGCGTCCACGAGGGCCCAAGACGGCTCCACGAGGGCCTCTGAGAGCGCAAGATGGCATCCAAGATTGCTCCAGATAGCTCAGGATGGGTCAAGATAGCCTTCGACACAAATCTAAGAGACCTCAAGACGACCCCAAAACGGTTTCAAGTGCTCTTCGAGCCCTCTAAGGACCCCCCCAAGAGGCAAAAAAGGATCCAAAACCACAGGACCCTTAATGTGTTCTGTCGTCTCTCAATTTCGCTTCCGATGGGCTCTGAAGCCTTGAGAGGGGGTCAATAGGCTCCAAGACAGTCCCAAGAGCGCCCAAAAGTGCCCAAAGAGCGCCCCACGAGGGACTGAAGACGCCATTTTTGAGCCTCCCAGGGGGGGAGCTGAATTTCCTCCCCCCTCCTCTTTTAGAGTCATGGGGGCCAAGATGGCTCCAAGAGGCCTCACAGACCTCCCCACCGAGCCCCAAGAGGACCCCAAGAAGGCCCCAAGAGAGCCCCAAGAAGGCCGCAAGACTGCCCCAAGAGGCTCCGCGAGGACCCCAAGAGAGCGCCAAGATGGCTCCAAGAGACCTCCGAGAAAACGCTTCCAAGGCGGTTGTTACACTGCACTCTTCTACAGTTCCCAGGTCAACGTAACTCGCCTGGCGATCTGCTTCTGAATGGGCTGGTGGGGATACGCGAATTGTCAACATTGCAAGAGCTTCGCAGATTGAGGTAAACGGTTTTCAAAATGTGGCTCTCGCAGAAGTGCCGTGCACGTCCGTCTTAAAACATTGCCGAAGGTTTGCGGATTGAGGTCAAGTGGAGTTCAACACGTGGCTCTGGCCTAAGTACCGCGCACGTCTGTCTTACATGATTGCAAGAGTTTTGCAGATTGAGGGCGATTCGTTTCCAAAATGCAGCTGTCGCCTTAACGCCGAGCATCTTCGTTACAAACATTTGCAAGAATTTCACGACGTCCCATGGTCAACGTACGAGAAACGGTGTTTTGGAATGGTTCAGGATTGCCAGGGTTTAACGGTTACGTTGATTCGCGCAGTTGAAGTCCCAGGAGTGTGGGAGTCCCGAGAGTGGTATTTTGGCACGCTTCAAGTCTCAGACGACATGAATCTTTGCAAGGGCCTATGAAGAGAGGGCTTGGACGGAAGGCGTATTCCAACGTCGTTGATCAGTTTTGGGTTTGCACTGGTCCTCCTCCTCCTTCTTCCTCCCCTCGCCCCCTCGCGGCCCTGGCTCAGCGAGCCAGGGAGGAGAGGGAGGCTGGAAGGAGCGCTTCCGCCAGGGAGCCACCCCCCCCGCGGCGCGCGCCTGCATGGAGAGACCCCTGGCCCGGCGCCGCCGGCCAGCATCTTTTGTGGCAACTCACGAATGCCTCCCATACCATCTTGCTGGCTCTTGCGAGCCGACGCTAATCGACTCTAAATCGACTCCAGTCGACGATAATCGATGCTGGTCGACGCGAACCGACGCTAAAATCGTCACGACCTCATCGATTACCAGGCGCTAACCGACGCCATTGCAAGCTAAAGGCGCAGTTACGAGTGCATACAAGACCCCCAGCGCCGCAGGCCTAATCGGGCGGAGGCGACTTTGCCGTTCTCGGCCCAATGGTGAGCCTCGGGCCCTGATGGGCCCGTCAAGAAACGACCCGCGGGATGAAGAGCCTCCCTCGGGGAAGTGTCAGCTTACGTATTCGACGATGGACATCTTGTTATCCACCAGCCCTGGGCGGTCTTCTTCGGTCTTCTGGCGGTCTTCCGACGGCCTTCGGCGGTCTTCAGCGGTCTCCTACGGTTTGTGGCGCGACAACCAGCTGGTTGCGTTCAACAAGGGGTATGTGATCAAACACGTAATGTCGCGACTTCTGTCGTGATTTGATCACGGACCCCCAGGGGCCGTGGGTGCGAGGGTCAGAATGTGGCCCCCGGATCTCTCCTTGGATGCGCTCCGGCCAGGATCTCGAAGACATGCCGGCGTGGCGACGAGAACGCCCCTGGAGGCCCAAGGAGCACCAAAGGCGCCCAAGAACCTCGATAGAACATCCGCGCCCCTCCTCTGGTGGAGCAGTGGTGCGGGGCCCCGCGGGTGGGGCCACAACGCCACGCGAGCACGATGACGACGCCGGCGGAGGCGACGAGGATGTTGACAACGCCGCCGCCGACGACGCCGCCGACGACGACGCCGACCCAAGCGTCCGACGTCTTGATTTCTCAAGGCGTGGACCTCGGACCTCTGGACAACTCCCCGAATGGATGTTCCTCCCAGTTCGTTCCTCGACCCACGTGGCCCGCGAACGGTCCCCCTGGGACGGAACAGTGTAAAATTAAGATACCTCCGCTTTGACTCTGAGACGTTGGATGTCTGCGCCTATGGGTCAAAGTCGGCCCCAGACCCATCCATCCTGGGTTGCCTTCTTACCAGAACTTCGACTAGGAGCCCCGCCAATGCCCACCAAAAGGAGCGGCAAACGCCCAGAGGCCTATGAAACTCGAAGCCCTCCCGCATCTACAAGACAGGGGAAGACAGACGACGACGACGACGACGACGACGACGACGACGACGACGACGACGACGCTGACGCTGACGCTGACGACGACGACGACGACGACGACGCTGACGCTGACGCTGACGACGACGACGACGACGACGACGACGACGACGACGACGACGACGACGACGCGCCCCGCGGGGGTGGCGGCGCGTTCAAAGGGATACAGCGAGGGGGGACAGCATGTTAGAAGCAGGGGTGACTCTGAGAAGCCTCCCCCCTTCCCCTCTGCCCCCCCTCCCCCTGGCCATCGCTCGGACGTCCATTCCCTGTGTTTTTTGTTGGTTTCGTGCGCAGTTTTTTCGGCAAATGATCAAGGATGCTCCTCGATGGTCCTCGCCGAGGAAAAAACGCACACGTCCGAGCGATGCCAGGCCCCTCTGCGCGTGGCTGAGGGGGTCCGCGCGCGCCTCGCCGACGCGGGAGAGCCCGACCTCGTCCAGCGCGCAGCGGAGTGCCCCGCTCTGCTGCGCGCCGGCGAGCACTCTGCTGGCGCGGGCGCGCAGAGCCTTGTGGGGGCGGGGGGGGGGAGCCAGGCTCGAGCATCGGAGATCGAGGAGCATCGAGGATCGAGAAGGATCGAAGATGGACGAGGATGGAGGATCGAGGAGGATCGAGGATCGAGGAGGATCGAAGATCGAGGAGGATCGAGGATCGAGGAGGACCCAAGAGGATCGAGGACAATCTAGGATCGAGGAGGATCGAAGATATCAGACCTCCGACGGTATGATCTGTGGAGCCCCTGCGCGTTTCCTCCCTTTCGGCCTCACCTGGCCCGCCGTCGGGCCCCATGGGCAATCAGAGAAGAACCCGGGAGGAACACTGCCCCCGGGGGAAGGAGCCGGGACCTCTGGGGTCGCGCACTCATAAGGTCAAAAGTCGCCGGGTGCCTGCGATCGAGGACGGTCTGATAGTCGAGGATACGGAGGAGGACAAGGGATCGAGGATCGCAGATCGAGGAGGATCGAGGTCACCTACATGTAGTACAACGATGAATGGTGGCGAGCACAGGAGGGGTGGCGAAAGGGGATCGGGCTTCAAAGAAGGCGGAGGAGGGGGTCTTCTCTTGAGTGGTTCCCAAATTCAGACGAAGTTACATGAGGACACATTCAGATTACACGCCTGTCGGAGAAGTGAGTAGAAACATGAAGTAGGAAGGCGTTGAACGTAGATTGGGTCTCCGCCCGCCCCCTGAAAAGGAAGTGAATGAGAAAACCACTCGTCGATTGAAGTAGAAGGGCACCTGAAGAAGATTGCGATCTGGGAATCCAAGCCAGTGGGAGATCTCTGAGAGCTGGCGGGTCTGAAACACCGATCGGGGGCCGCGGCAGTTCCAGAGCGCTCAAGGGCGCTCAGAAAGCTGTCCAGAAAGCTTTGAATCGAGCTATCCTCATCTGAGGCCTGCCTGAAGGTTCGAGGTTTCCCAGCGTAGGATGGCGGCTACAGGAACAACACGGAGGATCCGGTTGTACAAATAGGTGTCTGACGGCGGGAAAAGGCCGTCGGGAAACGATCCAAACATTTCAAAATTGTTTGATCGCGCCCTCCTTCCTGGCAGAATCGTCGCCGCCACTGATCACTGACGGCAGCGACGCCCGCGAGCAAGCGTTCGGATGCGCACACACACACACACACACACACACACACACACACACATACACACATTGTGCCGCGTTGCTTGCACCTCCGAGCTTGCATCATATAGCTTGCATCACATAGACGGCACCACAGATATTGCAATGCGTACTGTGCGACATGGATTGCACCTCGCAGGTAGACACTGATTGATCCCCCGCCAGATCTCCACTCGCATGCAACACTAGCTTGCGCCACATAGTTACGCTGCACCACAACCAGCGCTCGCTTGATACTACACCATGTACATTGCACTCCATACCCGATCTGGTGAAGAATGCACAACAGACATCGCATCACATGCCTGGCACCACACGACTTGCACCACATAGCTAGTTTAAAACGTAGCGTGCACAAAAACAAATTGCATACCGTATACTGCGCCAGATGAGGGTCATACCGCCCATAATTCAAAATGCAATGGTTGCAACAGGCAGGTTGCACGATGCACATGTGACATCACACAATTAATCCACATCAATAGTGCAAGAAGCTTGGGGTCCAGACTTGCAAACATGTGCATGGAGGTATGTTGCACCCAGTCTCCAAGGAGAAGCCCGGCTGATGGAAGGAGGTCGAGTAGAAGAGAGTGCAGAAACGAGGGAGCAGAGACCAGCAAGCGAAACTCGGAGGAGGAGGAGCAAACAACAAACCAGGGGGCAATGAGTGTGAGGAGGAGGAGGAGGAGGAGGAGGAGGAGGAGGACGAGGACGCAGAGGACGAGGGGGCTTCCATGGACGATGAGGGCACGGGATCGGGCGCGGACGCAGCCTCCGATGGGCTGGGCGCCGCAGCGAGCTCTGCGGCAGGTACTTCTGCTGGCGGGGCGCTCGGCTCGACGGCAAACTCCGTGCCCGGCGCCGGCCCGCCGAGCCGCGCCTCGCCTTCCGGCAAGAGCTCCGGCAGCCCCGCCGAGGGCGCCGCGGCTGCCGCGTCGCGCAGGGGGGCAGGGTCGACCGCAAGCGCCGTGCCCGACGCCGGCTGCAAGGGCCGCAGGCCCTCCCCGTGCACCCCGGTGGGGGCGGCCTGCTGCGGGGCCGCTGTGACTTCTGCTGCAGCGGGCTGTGCGGCGGGAGCAGCTGCCTCGGGCTGGGCTGGCTCGGCCGGCGCCGCCGGGTCCGTGGCGCGCGCGGGCTCTGGCGCCGCAGCGTGCGCCGCTTCTGGAGGAGCCGCCGGCCCTGGCGCCGCTGCAGCAGGCTCCACGGCGGGCACCGCGTCCACCGGGGCAGCTGGCCCCGGCGCCGCCGCAGCGGTCCCCGCGGACCTGTGGAAACCAAAAGGAATTGATACCGCTCCTCTCTGGACCTCTCCTCCTGGGGTGCGTCTGACCAGAGTTCCGAAGCGAATCCAGCCGTGGCGACGACGGCCTCCCAGGAGGGCCCCGAGAAGGGGAAAATGCGGGCAGGGGGGAGCGGTCTGGGCCCCTCTTCCTCCTCCGAAGACCCCGCTGCACTCTGCCAGGCCTCGGCTGCGGCCGTGGGCTCCGGCGCCGCCGCGTGGGCCCCCGCCGCAGGCGCGGTGGCCTCGGGCTCCGCCGGCGGGCCCCGTCCGCCCTCGAGCTCCGCGCGGGCCCGCCCGCCCAGCCAGGCTTCGAGCTCCGCGCGGGTCCGCTGGACCTCGCCCCGGAGGCGCTCGTTCTCCGCCCGCAGCCCAGCGGCCTCCTCGGGTGGCGACAGCCGAGCGCTGCCCCCACCGACCATCGATTCTCCTGGATCGATTGGAGGCGGGGTTGCAGTCCACCCCGACAAAAACGAAGCCACACGATGAGGATGCCAGGGCCTTGGAAGGCCACATGCCGACACCTTCCGAGCGGGGCGCAGCCAGCCAAAGTGGCCGAAGAGGGGCCGAAGGGGAAGGCTGCAAGGGCACCCTCGGGAAGTCGCTCATCCTTACTTTCAGGGTTGACTGTAGTCCAGAACTCGGATTTCGCCACGTGTTCGAAGAATTCCGAACCGTACCCCCGCCGCTCATCGATAGGCCTATCGGCGAGGATATAGACTTCGGAGTTTGCCGCGGACACATGCGCACGGGAGGTCATGCGCACCAACAAGAAGAAAGCGAAGGCAAGGCATGAGGAACAGCTCGGGCGGAGCTAAATCGGTGATCTCTGAGCTCTGGCGGGTCTGGAAGATGTGCCGGGCGAAGGGTTTCGGTCCTGCCGGACCGTCCGTCAGCTCTAGCGACTCAGGGTGCACACGAGACCGAAGACTGGGTGGGGAGGTCAGGGGGCCCATGATTCGAAAAAGTCATGCCGCCGTATGCCTGGGCCCTCCTCTCCCCGTCTCTCTCGCTCTCAGGTCCCCCGTCCAGCTCTGTTGCCCTATTCCCTGCTCCTGCCGCCCGCTTCTCCACCTCAACACACACCTCCGCTTCCTCGCCCTCCTCCTTGCCCTCATCGTTTCCCTTGTCCTCCGCCCTCTCTTCGTGCACTTCCTCTCTCGCGTGCCGCCTAGAACCGGGATCTAAGGATCTCTAGACAACACCCTGGACGCCGTGCTTCGCCCGACACTGTTGCTTCCCAACCCGACATGTAGCTGTCGCTAGTTCTCAAGAACAGACCTCCGGACCCGCCCGCCCTGCATACCGCGGCCGCCAGATCCCAAGGTCCGCCGAGCATCCCCGAGGCACCCGCGCCTCCAGACCCGACTCGCCCACTCTGCATACCGCGGCCGCCAGATCCCAAGGTTCACAGAGAATCCTCGAGACTCCCGCACCTGTGAGCATGACAGAATATAGCTAGCAGCACCACGCAGAATAGGAACAACATGACATCGAATAAGAGAACACATGAAAGTCACATGGCATCGCATATCATATCATACCGCATCATCATCTAACAGTGTATGGCATCGTACGGCAAAACATGACATGCTAAGAAGCGAGGCACTAAATCAAACCATACCACCATGACATCACACGGTGAAACGCGAAATCGCAAATCGTAACATCGCATGACGGATCATACCATACCATAAGTTTGCATGGCACACCATACCATGACACAACACAGCGTTACAAAACATATCACAACACAGTATGCCACACCAAACCACGGCACAACGCTACATACCATCCAGGCATGCAACATGGCAAGCGATAGAATACAGCCTCTTCGAAAATAATGCAGCAGGACATGCTACATCATATCGTACGACTTCATCGATCAGCACATACAAAGCAAACCAGTGCTTGGCAAAAGGGAGCAACAACTACTATTAACAGACCAGACCAGACTTTCTGAGAACATGCTACTACGGCGGCAGCGAAAGCACTCGAACAACCTAGACAGATTCACTTCGGAGAGGGATGTCATGACAGTTCAGAACATAGTACAATAACATGGGCTTGGCACACCATAACCCACGTAACATACTGGAAATGTGTAACGAATGCGGTAACCCAAGCAAAGACCATGATGTTTCGCCATATGACATACCAGAATTGAAAAAAGGAAAGCCATAACCGGATCAGGACATCGAATAACATGGTCAATATTTTATGACGTCACCCTTAACATCACAGAGAATATCGTACGGCCATACCACAACAAAACAATGCATACGATGACATAGCTCAGCATAGCATAGTCTACTCTACCAGATTCGCGCGAACCACCATTGAAGAGGAACATCCTGACATGAACGACAGAACCTCAACATAAACAAACGCGACGTGCGCGCCGAAGACAGGCTGGCCACAGGAACAAACAGCTGCAAAAACGACTGGTTGGACGACGCATCTAGCGTGACGGACGTCACCACGTCACTCCGGCCCGTCGAGAACACAACCTAGCAGAACGCAGTGTAACATACTAGGTCAGCATGCAATATACAATATTGGGATACGGTTGAATACAACAACGACCAATTAGTTGCGCCCCGGCAAACGCAGAACCCATGCCGACGTAATGCCGGCCACAAGACAAGGAAATGCGCAGCCACGCTAGTCGTCACGACGTCACGCTGTCCAATGGAGAGCTGAACAACACAAACCAAATGTGCATGGAACAGACCAGAACCGAACAGCGCTTCATAGAGTAGATTACAGCAGAGGCCTAGTAACGCTGTCCTACCATATATCACGCGCGCCGACCACATGCTGGCCACAGAAACAGCCAGTAGCCCCAACGACCGATTAGACGACAGAACGATCAGGCGTCACGACGTGACGCCAGTCCGTCCAGAATAGGATACACTACTATACATTTACTACATTGGGGCAGGTTCCAAGCGAACAAGATACAACACGATATTGTACAGCCCCCACCATTGCACGGAGGCACATAAAATGGGCATCATAACATAATCGGCCGCACCGTAATATCATCAGACGCGACGTGCGTGCCGAGGCCTTGCTGGCCAGAGGAACAAACAGGCGCAACAACGACCGATTGGACGACGCATCCAACGTGACAAGCGTCATGACATCATGCCGGCCCGTCGAGAGCACAAAATCACAGAATACCATTTAAGACACTATATGATGATGGATTATAGACTTGCTGACCAAGGTAAAGACATGAACGACAGATCAACTGCAACCCGGCAATCGCAGCATCCACGCCGACGTAATGCTGACCACAGGACAAAAATAGGCGCAGCAACGACCGATTAGACACAACGCCGCCCCATCGAGAGCAGAACCGAACAAACCGGATGTGCACAACAACAAAAAACTGTACATAACGTGACAGAGTATAAAGCCGCAGCGACCGAATAGTGGCGTCTTAGCAAACGCGACATGCGAGCCGAGCTCAGGCTGGCCGCAATTAAAAACAGTACTGGGCCTGGGGACAAACGCCGAAAAAATGTGAAGATCGCTTCAAGCAACATTAGAACACGTCCTGGGACCACCCCAGAGTTTGGAAGCAATGACGCAACTCAGTTTTGATTTCTTCGGTGAAATGAACACTATATACATATGCGCGTATGAATGCATGCATGTAGACGTATGTATGTGCACGTGCGTCCGATGTGCATCCCCTCAGCGGGGGTTGCCTGGTAAGGCACCACTGTGCACCCCATATGCGACCCTTGACCACATGTGGTTGACAACTCCTTACAGATGGAAACGAAGAACATGTCTAACATATTCGAGCGCGCACTTGATGCTTATGGAAGGCCAGGTGACTCAGATACGGACTGCTTTTAGGTGCGAGTCCGACTACTGTTTACATACCTCCTCTTCCCTTCAAACCAGGAGTGCTAAGCTCGAAGAGCATTATATACTACATGTCACATCGAGCTGATTGTTCATAATCTGTCTGCGCAACAGCTTGATGACCAGACTGGGCTGAGCAAGGGGCCTCGAGGACCTAAGAACTCGAGGCCACAACAAGCTGAGAAAGCCTCCCTGAGACAACCTCCAATTGACATCAGTCAAAAGAAGGAGAGCGGTGGGGACGGCGGCTGTGCACTTGAGCCGCGGAGACGGCGCCCGAATGGAAATAGAAAAAGGGTTCAGAGAACAAGTGCACCCTCATCCCCTCAAGCCAGGAGTGCCAAGCTCGAAGACATTACATACACATGTCACATCGAGCTGATTGTTCATACCCTGTCTGCGCAACGGCTTGACGACCAGACCGGGCTGAGCAAGGGGCCTCGAGGACCTAAGAACTCGAGGCCACAACAAGCTGAGAAAACCTCCCTGAGACAACCTCCAGTTGACAACATTAAAAAGAAGGAGAGCGGTGGGAACGGCGGCGGCGGTGCATTTGGGCCGCGGAGACGGCGGCCGAAAGGGAAAGGGAATGGAGCTCAGAGAACAAGTGCATCCTCATCCCCTAAAACCAGGTGTGACAAGCTCGAAGAACATTATATACTATATGTCACGCCGAGCTGATTTGTCATATTCTGTCTGCGCGCAACAGCTTGATGACCAAACCGAACTGAGCAAGGGGCCGCGAGAACCGAGGAACTCGAGGCCACAACATGCTAGGAAAACCTCCCAGACCCCTACTGTGCTCGGGGGTCGCAAATCTGTAAAGGGGCCCTCTATCGCCTGCGGCAGCCGAAAGGCGTGACAGATAAAGCGGATTCACCGAACGTGAGAGCCAGGCTGCGCCAGCTTGTCCGAACTTCCGAGAGCACTGAGAAGCAACGGCGGTCCAATTCACGGAGCTCCCTGGGATCTTGCCGACAGGGACAAGGCGCGGACGATGCGAGAAGCAGCAGACATCGCGCCCGTGGCAGAAGCGATTGACGCGGGGCAGACTTGGCGTCCACCACCCCACAAGCTGAGCCCGTTCCCCCCATCTAGCTCCAAAAGGATACTGATCCAGCACAAATTCACGCGCTTGAGGAAGAGACCTAAGCCTGCACATTCCTGGCTCTTTCCAGGCCAAGGAGGAGCGTGGATTCTCACACATAACCGGGGCACGAACGCGCGCGCAGGCCCGGATGAGCCGCCGCGCGTTCGCCAAGGCACGGCTTCCCGCTCGAAGGCGTTTGGCTTGGTCCACAGTCGGATCGGGAATTCCACGCAAGCACCAGGGCCGCCGAATTCACAGTGAGACCACGACGAGCAGGGGAAGGCACACCAGATACCCTTTACAAGGCCCGCCGAGATCCACCCTAAGACATGGTTTAGCACGTTACGGTCAGTCAGATCGAACTCAGGACCCTGCACACGATCAAAGGCAACACCCGACTCGCCCCGCTGTTTCAAGGCATGCAACACAGAAGAGGAGCCAGAAAAAAGGTCCAGGAAAATCTTGCAGTCAGGCAGTTGACTCATAGCCGTGCGACGATGCTTCTGGAGCCGTCCACGCACGTCCTGCACTGCCAGCCCGCGGCTAGCAGCTCCCACGTTATGATCGGGACTCAGGCGCTCCGCCGCCCCCGCCCTCCGGCCTGCCCCAGCTGCAGGGCGCGCGCGTTGGGCGGCTGCGGGGCGGCGCGACTGCCTGCCAGCATCTCCAGCAAGTGGTTGGCGACAGGCAACCCGCGCTCGCGGGCGGCGACTGCCATGTTGTCGGCCTGCTTCAGAACACGGGCGTGTTTCTCGTACCTGCGCGCCGACGAGTCGGCGAGCCACCTGCCCCTCCCCCCCACCTCCCCCTGGGTCCGGCGACCTCGAAGGGCATCGCCCGAAGCCCCCCCGTGTCTGAGCATGCACGAATGGGGCCGACTGCTCGACAGGTCGGCCAGCTCCACTAGCCGGGCGACGTTCTTGGAGAAGGTCACTGGGTCGAGTGACCAGGCACCGCGTCGACGGCGATGCCTTCACCTGCCGGAAGAAGCCCTGGAGGGGCCCAAACTCCACGCTGTCGAGCAGCAAGCTCTCGTCGAACTCGTGAGTCTTCGACACCACCAAGAGCTCCGACGGCGCTAGCAACAGGGCCCAAAACGTGGTCCCCGCGCCAGGGCGCGGAGGGACACGCTGACCTCCCGCGAGCGTCAAACACTCCGTGGGGCGGAGGTAAATTCTGAACATCATCACGAGACAGAACGCCATCTCCTGCCAGCCGATCGCCATCGCCGAACCGACCATCGCACAGTGCGCGAGACAGGGAAATCGGGCGCGGCTCAGCCCAGGCGCTAGCCGGCGAAACCCCCGAAGCGCGTTCTTCGCCCATGGGGAACAGGGCGCCGCCTGTGGCCTTCAGCTCGGGAATGCGGAACTCGATGCTGGCGATCGCATTATTGCCCGCATCGTGGTTGAATCCGTTGAAGCACAGGTCCCCGAGGTGCTCCAGCAATGCTACGTCGATCTCGGTGGCCGCGGACAACGGCACCCCTGCCGGCGTCGCCCACCTGCGGAGGCCGTAGAAGTACCGATCGCACAGCGTCGCCGACTTGGCGGGTTCTCGTTTGTTCTGTTACCGGCCTCGTGACCCCCACATCCCCCCGGCACCGGGGGCGACCCCAGCAAGGCCATCCTGACCTGACCACAAACTGAGGATGTAGCTTACGGCGCTGGTTCTCAAAAAACAAGCTTTCGCGTGAGACATCCTCAGAAAAATGAGATGTTGCAGATCGGGCGTCGGATATCCAACATGGTGTGGAGAAGCGTTTCGCTTGAGACAGCCTCGCAACAAGGCGTTGTTGGAAGAGTTGCCTTACGACGCGAATTCTCAAACATGAAGCGTTCGCCTGAGACATCCTCAGAAAATTGAGATGTCGGAGATCGGGCGTCGGATATCAGGCATGGCGTGGAGGAGCGTTTCGCTTGAGACATCCTCGCAACAAGGCGTTGTTGGAAGAGTTGTCTTCTAACGTTGATGCTCAGGAATGAAGCGTTCGCCTGCGACATCCTCAGAAAGATTAGATGTTGGAGATCGGGCGTCGGATATCCAACATGGCGTGGAGGAGCGTTTCGCCTGAGACATCCTCAGAAGATGGGGATGTTGGAGGAGTTGTCTTACGGCGCTGCTTCTCAAACAGAAAACTTTCGCCTGCGACATCCTCAGAAACATGAGATGTTGGAGATTGGGCGTCGGATACCCACCATGGTGTGGAGGAGCGCATCGCCTGAGGCATCCTCACAATATGGGGATGTTGGCGGAGTTGTTGCACGACCTCGATCCTCACGATATGGGGATGTTTGCGGATGTTGACAGCTTTCGCCGGAGAAGTCATCGGAAAATTGAGATGCTGGAGATTGGGCGTCGGTTATCCGACATGGTCTGGACAAGCGTTTCGCCTAAAACATCCTGACAAAATGGGGATGTTGTAGGAGCTCGCTTACGACGTTGATCCTCAGAACGAAAGCTTTCGCCTGAGACATCCTCGGAGAAATGAGATGTCGGAGATCGGGCGCCGGATATCCATCATGGTGTGGAGGAGCGTTTCGCCTGAGAAATCCTCACAATAAAGAGGATGTTAGGGGATTTGTCTTACGGCGCTGGTTCTTCAAATTAAAGCTTTCGCCTGAAACATCCTCAAAAAATGAAATGTTGCAGATCGGGCGTCGGATATCCATTATGACGTGGAGGAGCGCATCGCCTGAGACATCCTCCCAATATGGCGGATTCCCGTTTGTCCTGTCAGCAGCCTCTCGGTCCCCGGCTTCACCCATCACAGGGTGCGACCCCAGCAACACCTTCCACACTGCCACTGTCAAACGGAAAGACCTTACAATGACATCAACAGGAAATTGTCGCCTGAGACATCCTCAGAAAAATGAACATGTTGGAGATCGGGCGTCGGACATTCAAGATGGCGTGGAGGAGCGTTTCGTTGCAGACATCCTCACACAATGGCGTTGTTGGAAGCATTATCTTACGACGCGAATGCTCAAGCATGAGGCTTTCTCCTGAGCCATCCGCAGAACAATGAAGATGTTGGAGATCGGGCGTCGGATATCCAACATGGTATGGAGGAGCATTTCGCTTGAGACATCCTCACAAAGTGCCGTTGTTGAAAGAATTGTCGTACGAAGCGAGTTTTCAAACTTGAGGCTCTCGCCTGCGACATCCTCAGAAAAATGAGATGTTGGAGATCGGGCGTCGGATATCACACATGGTGTGGAGGAGCATTCCGCTTGAGACATCCTCGCAAATGGCGTTGTTGGAAGAGTTGTCTTACGACGCGAATTTTCAAACATGAAGCGCTCGCCTGAGACATCCTCAGAAAATTGTGATGTTGGAGATCGGGCGTCGGACATCAGACATGGCGTGGAGGAGCGGTTCGCTTGAGAAATCCTCGCAACAAGGCATTGTTGGAAAGGTGGTCTTACGACACGAATTCTCAAACGTGAGGCTCTCGCCTGAGCCATCCGCAGAACAATGAAGATGTTGAGAGATCGGGCGTCGGGTATCCAGAATGGCGTGGGGATGCGTTACGCTTGACACATCCTCACAAAGTAAAGATGTTGGAGGAGTCGTTTTACAGCGTTGGTTCTCAAAATTGAAGCTACCGCCAGAGACATCTTCAGGAAATCGAGATGTTGGAGATCGGGCGTCGGGTATCCAGCATGGCGTAGAGGAACGTCTCGCCTGAGACATCCTCACAATATCTGGATATTGGAAGAGTTGTCTTACGACCCGAATTCTCAAATTGAAGCTTTCGCCTGATACACCCTCAGAGGTTGGAGGCCAGTCTTCGGATATTCAGCATTGCGTGTGTGGGGGGGAGGGGCGTTTCGCCTGAGACATCCTCACACAATGGGAATGGTGGAAGAGTTGATTTACGTCATTGGTTCACCTAGTAGTGAAGCTCTCGCTTGACACATCCCCAGGAAAACGATATGTTGTAGATCGGGCGTTGCTAGAAGACTTGTCTTACGACCCGAATTCTCAAAATGAAGCTTTCGCCTTGGACATCCTCAGAAACGTGAAAATGTTGGAGATCGGGCGTCCGACATCCAACACAGCGTGGGAGGGCGTTTCGCCTGAGACATCCTCACAAAGTGGCGATGTTGGACAAGTTGTTGTAGGACGCTTTGTTCTGAAAAAAAGAAGCGCTCGCCTTAGACATCATCAGGAAATGAAAAGGATATCCAACATGGTGTGGAGGAGCGTTTCGCCTGAGACGCCATCGCACCATTGGGGTGCTGGCGGAGTTGTGTTACGACGTTGGTCCTCAGAAACACTTACCCGTTCGCTTAAGATGTATTTAGGAAGTTGAGATGTTGAACGTGGGCATTGGATATCAAACTCGGTGTGGCTGGACGTTTCGCTGCGGACATCCTCAGAAACATGTTCAGTAAGCTCCCGAACTCGACGCGCCTTCAAGAGCTGGGCTCTCGTCCGAGACATCCTCAGTGAGGATGTCTCGGACAAGAGCCCATGTGTGAGGATTCCTCACAAATGGAAGCGTCACCAGAGAAGTCTGACAGCAGATTACTTGACATGAACTCCTTACTAGGTTCGTGGGCCCCTCAAACTTTCAGCATCTTGACGCACATGCCTCGCAGTGCGGTGCCCGCCTACTGTGAGCCATGACGCGGGGCAATGGGGAGGCCAGGCGCCCTCCGCACATGTCAATCGCACATGCCAGACACTCTCACCAAGAAGCTTGTCGCGGGGGGGCGCAACCAGGGGCCCTCCAGAAGGGCCCCCGTGGGCCATGGGGTTCACCGAACGATTTCGGGCCAAAACCCTCCCCGGCACCTCCCCGGCACCGGCGTCAGGGTTGCCCCTCACGGCACCCCGGGCGACCCCGGCACCCGGGCGACCCCGGCACCCGGGAGCCCCCCTGGGCGACCCCGGCACCCAGGTTTCCCCTGGCACCCTCCCCCTTGGGAGCGCTGGTTCTCAAACTGCTCCTGCCCTCGCCATTCCTCCCTGTCCCGTGCCCTTCCTCCTTCTCCTCCTCCTCCTGCGCCCCTCCCTCCTCCACTTCCCCCTTCCTCCTCTCCCTCTGACGCCTCCCCCCGCCATCCCATTGTGCAAAAATATCCTGGCGAGATGATATATTGTGAATGCCGTCGTTGTGAGCATCGCCCTCGGTAAGCTCCCTGTGGAGCCACGAGCCGTGTGAGCGGTGTGCCGTAATGGAGGCGGCGGTGCCATGCGGACCCTGCCACTGGGGCTTTCGGCGGAGCTCCCTAGGGGCCACGAACCGTGCGAGCGCTGTGCCGACATGGAGGCGGCGGTGCCATGCGAACCCTGCCCTGCCACTGGGGCCTTCGGCGGAGCTCCCTATGGGGCCACGAACCGTGTGACGAGTATGCCGACATGGAGGCGGCGGTGCCATTCGAACCTGGTCACTGGGGCCTTCGGCGGAGCTCCCTGTGTGGCCACGAACTGTGAGCGGTGTGCCGAGATGGAGGCGGCGGTGTCATGCGAACCCTGCCACCAGGGCCATCGGCGGAGCTCCCTATGGAGCCACGAACCGCGTGACCGGTGTGCCGACATGGAGGCGGCGGTGCCATGCGAACCCTGCCCTGCCACTGGGGCCTTCGGCGGAGCTCCCTATGGGGCTACGAGCCGTGTGACGGGTGTGCCGAGGTGGAGGCGGCGGTGCCATGCGGACCCTGCCACTGGGGCCTTCGGCGGCGCTCCCGATGGGGCCACGAGCCGTGTGAGCGGTGTGCCAACATGGAGGCGGCGGTGCCATGCGAACCCTGCCACTGGGGCCATCGGCGGAGCTCCTTCTGGGGCCACGAACCGTGTGACGGGTGTGCCGACATGGAAGCGGCGGTGCCATGCGAACCCTGCCACTGGGGTCTTCGGCGGAGCTCCTTCTGGGGCCACGAACCGTGTGAGCGGTGTGCCGAAATGGAGGCGGCGGTGCCATGCGAACCCTGCCATCGAGGCCATCGGGGAAGCTCCCTATGGTCCCTATGGGGCCACGAACCGTGTCAGGGGTGTGCCGAAATTTAGGCGGCGGTGCTATGTGAACCCTGCCACTGGGGCTTTCGGCGGAGCTCCCTATGGGCCCGCGAAACATTTGATGGGTGTGCCGAAATAAGCATGCGGAAGCAGCGGCCACTTCAGGTCACGGCATCTCCGAGCCGAGAGATCCGACGACGTGTCAAGCGAAATGGGCTGGACCACCTCTCGTGTAGTATCTGGGAGCCCAGAATTGCGAGGATGTCTCAGGAGGAGCGGGCCGGACTATCGCAGATCCGGTCTCCTCAAAACGCAAACTTGTGACGATCTATCATGCGAAACGGTCTGGACCACCTCAACATTTGGATCATATCTCGACGCGCGGGCCTCTCGGGCGGCACTCGTTCTTACCATACCAACGCCCCCCGGCACCGGCTGGGCGACCCGGGGACGCTCCACAACAAATCCTTTATGCCACCAACAAACGAGAACCTCCCACTTGCGCGCCGCGCGGTTGACCTCCAGGAAATACAAGCCCAGGTCCCTGCACAGCGTCGCGTGAGAATGATGAGCCTCGACTCCCCGCTGAGCGCGGGCGCGGCGCTGCTGCGCGCTGGGCAGCGCCGGGTCCGACGCCCCCAGAGGCCGCTGGACCGGCAGCGCGCCCACCCTCGACCTCAGCGGCGCCCCCCTCGCTGTCGGAGGAGCTGCTCGAGTCGACGGTGCTCGCCGCAGAATGCCAGTCGCCAACGGCGCCGCCGGCGCCGGTAGGCTCGAGCGGGGGGGGGCCGCCCACCAGCCACCGCCGCCTGCACCAGCTGCGCGCCCACGCCCGAGCCCGACGCGGGCAAGGGCCTCGACGGCGGCTGCGAGGGCGCGACGCTGCTCGTCGGCCGCGCCCGCGCTCCTGCCTGCGGGCATTGCGGGGGCCAGCCCCGCCGCCGCGCACCACGGGCCCCTCGAGCCTGGATGGCCCGCCGGCGGGATTGGACTCGGCGGGGGCCCAACGTCGCATCAACTCCGTATCGCCCGCAAGACTGAGCGCGCACAACTGACGAAGGTGGTGATTGATGCATGAGTGGCTATCTCCTTCCCCTGTGCCAAGATGAGTCCAATATTGTCACCAATGTCGGCACGTCGATGATGGAAGCTTTCAACTGCGCGAAGCGAATGACGGGCTGCAATAACGGCAGCGGCCCCCTCTGCAGATGCAATGGCCTCTGCCCGGCGCCAGCGGCCCCTCGCCCGCAGCTGCCAGCTGCTGAAGTCGCCGATGACGTGCTGGTCGATATGGCTGAAGGTGACGCCCAGGTCAGAGTCCGCGAGGCCGTCGGACTGGGCGGGGGCCACTGCTGCGGGGCTGGCGGCGGCTGCGAGTGCTGCTGCGCGAGCCTGCACTGCATCGGCCACGGCGAACCGCCAGCGCCCCTGCTGTCGGCCCCAAATCCGAGCCTGCTCCGCGCCAAGGAACTTCCGCGCGACGCCGAAGCCCCCGTCGTCGACGAGGTCGGCGCCCCCGGAGTCGGCGGCGACGGCGCAGCCAGACCAGGGGCTCCCGGCGTCAGCACGGGCGAGCGGGAGCAGTGAGATCATCCACTCGAGCTCGCGCCGAACAGACGGCCAAAGCGGCGCCCGTTTTAGGCCCGCCTCGCCCACGAAGCGGCAGCGCGCGCGCGGCAGCGAGAGCAAACACCGTCGGAGAATAGCCGACAAGGCGTTGTGCCCCAGCAAGGAATGCATCTCAGGGCCGCTCGCACGCCCAACCGCTAACCCGCGAGACACGGCGAGCCTGACCTTCCAGCACCTCACGTGGCCGACAGAGATGCGGCCTGAGGCACGGCGTAGGTCCAAGCCCGCGAAGTGCGCAACGTCGGGCCCGTGATCGATAGTCTCGCAATCCAGCCCGTCGGCCTCCAGTCGCCTGAACACCGCATCCGCCGCGACTGCAACCCGCCCCTTGCCCGTGCCCGCGATCGCCACGTTGCCGACGTAGACGGCAGCCTCCACCCTTGACTCTGTCTGATCGGGCACTGGCCTCTTGTCCCTGAAGAACTGCGAGGTGGGGATGCCCACCTTCTGGACTGAGGCCGTCACCATCTGCCGGCAGGAGTGCCACGCCCAAGACCACCCCATGGCCATCGCCTCGAGATGCGGGCTGATGCAATCGGCACCCGCGATGTCACACCCAGGTGCCAATTGACGAATCAGCCGCCCAGAAGCCCGACGCAGCAAAAGTCAGATACTCCAGGAGGCGCACGAATGCGGCGGAAGGCACACTCCACATCCATCTGTGAGAACACCTCCTCGTCCACCGGCTGCAGCCCCACGCTCGCCCGCGCTCCAGGCCCGGGAAGGACGGTGTGATCTGCCTCCTGGAATCAGGCATTCACCAGCCTGGCATCGAGAATCACACGTTGCTTGCCGCTCTGCTTTTCGACGAAAAAATGCCGACGGTCGAGCCCTTACGGGGTCGAAGCGAGCACAACCCCAAGGAGTACATATCGGCGATCAGCTTCGCATACATCAACTTGTCTCATCAAAATGGGATCGGAGCAAGGCTTCGCAGGTAGTCCCACAATGTCAGACGTGTCCTGGTCGCAGTCAGGTTGGTCAGCATGTCCAACAGCGTCTTGACACAATTGTTCCAGTGGCACAAGGAAAAAGGAATCGCCCGTCAGCACCTTGGCGCCGTCAGCAACTCCGCCTCGAGAAGGTACAGAGATCAGATCATACTGGAAAGCAACGCGGGGATCAGCGTCATCATATGCCGCCCGCGTGCCGCAAAGCTCCATGAAGGCTTCCACGGCCGCGCGTGGCGGCGGTGGTATCGCTCGAAAGACCTCCGCGAGATGACGATGCGTCGCGCGCTGAGCACGCGAGAGCCCCAAAGAAGACTGGCCCAGCCTGACGCCATACAAGTCGTTGGTACTCTCCACCCGTTTCCTAACTGAACGTGGCAGAGAACCAGACTCAACTGAACTAGCCTGCGAGACGTCGCAGAACGGCACCGTCATCGGGAGGAGCTCTCTCGCGACGGGCTGACGCCCTGAGACCGTGGGCCGAGCGGGCAGGCCGGCCCACGAGACAGTCATGCCTTGGGCGCGGCGGCGGAGCCCGCCGTGGCCGTGTTGCCCTTGCCCTTAGCCTTTGCCTTGGACTTCGGGTTGGCAGGGGCGCCCGTCGGCGAGCGCAGCGGGTCGGCGCCAGAGACGATGGCAGCAGCGGCTGCTTCGCTGGGAACGAGGGATGGAGACGCTCGAGCAAGCTGCCGCTCCTCGCGGAGTTTGCGCCTCTCCTTGGCAACCGTGCTCTCCCTATGGAGCTCGGCGGCAGCGTGCTCTTCCAAGGCTTGGCGCAGCATGGTCTGCCCTCTGGTCTAACCCAGGCGGAGGTAGAGGAACTCGTTGTTGGCCAAATCGCCCCAAGCCGTTGGCCAACTCGGGTCTCAGGAGCAAGTGACAGTACCTGAACTCGGCCAGCTGCGCCCCCCGAATGAACAGCTCCACGAACACGAGCGCGGGCGCATTCAACTGATCATAGGTGAGCATGTACTCTAGACCTTTCATAGCTGTCTCATGGTCGGACACACCTGGGTCACCACTCGTGAACTGGCACGTGTGCTTCCACAACGTGTGCCTGGCTCTGGGGTGACCGTTGGTCTGAACAATGAAAGTGAGGCACCACATCACCGCGCGATGCCCCGTCAAAGGCCAGCTATCCCACACACACTCTCCGTGCAGCAACCGATGGCCTCCTTCACATCCTTGTGGCGGTTGCCCAGCTTGTCACGCGAGATCTCGAGGATCTTGGCGTCCAGCTCAGGCGAGGTCCCAGAAGTCGACTCTACACAATCCACAAGCACGGCCAACTCTCCGTTGCGGCTGACCGGCGCGACCCCAGGAGCGTACAGATTAGTATCCTTAGCGTCGGTGCCGAAATCAATGTCGCTGAACCCGCTGCCAGACACACGCCGCCAACCACCGGTAGCAGGAGGCAGATGGCCGAGCCCAGGTGCCAGAGACACGCCCTTCACCAGGTCCGGCACCGCCTGCTCCTAAGGGCTGCGCTCTGGCAGCACTAGAGGAGGCTCTGCGGGCACGATGCCGAGATCGGCCGCGTCCTCAGCGCAAAGGACTGCTGGACCTGCCTGACGACCCCGAAGACGGCGACGAGCACCACCGCCCTGGGCTACTTCGCCTAGGCAGGCCCGCAGCGCCTCCGCGAAGGCTGCGGGCGTCGGCAACGGAGAGAACGCATACACCCGATTCAAGTGTGAGGTGCGGCCGATCGCTGAGCCTGGAACAAGGGTCCCGTCTGGCGTAATTCCCACGATGCCCATCAGCGGTGAGATTGTCAGCTATTCTGGGTACACGTCGAAGTCTGGAGTCATGATCCACTAGATCACCTCGGTGTCGGCGTAGGGTTCGTCCGCCATCACTCGACGGTAGACTTCGAGCGGACAGCGGCACATCACGACGCGGCGATGCCAAAGGCGAGGCTCGTCGGCGTATCTCACCTGAACCTCGCGCCCACCCAGCAGGTACTGACCGCGGAGCGTTGCTGCCATTGCCACAGGCCTGGTAGATCAGCGTGAGCCTGACACCGAGCACACCACCAAAGATGGGGCACACACCGCAGACTTGATAAGGCCCTCCTAGGACCGAACTGTGGATCGTACACGTCAGCGCCTGCTCTGCCAGCGGTCGGAGAACTGGAGAGGCGAGTGAAGCCACCCCTACCACACTGGAGAGGATCCCCATAGATTTGTGGCGCCGCGAAAATGCACTTGAGCCGCGGAGACGGCGGCCGAACGGGAAGAGGACAGGGGTTCAGAGAACAAGTGCATATGGGTCGATATGGTTGGATGTGGCTCCGAGCGCTGGAAATGAGCCCATGCCCAAACTGAATGAAACCATCCTCCTCTCCGTAACTCTTCGTCACGCGTCTTCGCTCCCCATCGCACAGAATGCCGATAATCACTCAAAGCCGCAATAATATGTACACCCTTCATTCCTATGCCTCATCCTCTCGGTCCGTTTCCCCCATCCGATTTCCCACTACCGCTCTGTTCCCCCACCCCCCTGTCCCTCAGTGGTGTTGCTCCTGCTCCTCCTCCTCCTCCCGTTCCTCCTATGAGTCCCTTCATGGTTCGTCTCATCACTGCTCCTCGCTACGCCGTCCCTCCACCTCCTCAGTGTCAGTTTCATTCCTCAGTGCTGCTGCGGCCCGTCTCGTTGCCCCCCCTCGTTATGACAGCCACATCGGCGGCGCGGCAACGCCGTTCTGACAAAATTAGATGCTGGTATGGACACGGCGCGGCAAGGTCACCTCATATCACTACGTATGCGCACAAGCACACGTGCGCGCGTTGTCTTCACACGAACCATGAACGGGATAGTTCTGATTGCCACGCACAAATTTAGACACGGCGACGCCCTCCGTGCAGACCAGGAAGCTGGTCATACGAATACATTATGTAGATTCCCTGGTGGCGGAACAGCAGACACGATGGGACTGTTGCCCAGGCCAGGGCGTCATCGCATCTTTGCGCAACCTGCTATACTCAGATACGTCTTGCAAGGTTGAATGTCTGGGACCCTATCATCGCCCCCCTCCTACCATGGCGAGTCAGGAAGTCGCATGGAGCCGGCACGCGCGTCGGATCAGGCTGCATCAGCACGGAATCGGAATCGAATCGAAACGGCTACGCCGAGATGCACAGCAGCACACTGCGAGCATCGGGCCGTGCCGGATCTCCCGAACAGCATGGCATGAAGGAAGCGGGTCTTCAAGGAGATGGGTCCTTGGCACATGGGGCCCTCCCTCAGGGCAATTCCTTCATGCTGAACCGCTGTTTGAGAGTCCTGGGGCCCGTGGAGGGCGCCAGAAGCTCGAAAATGGCGAAAAGACTCCAGGGCGAATTTCTTTCAGGACCCTGTCCTTCATGGCGAACCTCGAGATCGAATCGGTTCGAACTGGCGGCGGAGTCGGTGTCAAACCATCTCGTATCGAGCCGCAAATCGCCCTGCAAGGGGGCAGCGGGTTGAGCAGGGACCGACCGTCCCGGCATTCCTATAGGCCTACCACTACAGTTCTTAGAACAAAGGGACGTTTTGAAAACAGAGACAGCGTTCCTAGAACACGAAGCCGACGTGCTGAAAGAACGCGGTCTCAGCCAGAGGTGCCCCAAGAACATTCCTGCAAACCACAAGAGGCTCTCGGAACACATACTGGTGGGCCCATAGGCCGACCAGGACGCCTCGCCTCTGCCTGAGCGGGGGCTCGCTGTCCTCTGCCGCTGCGGCCGCCGCGGCAGTGGCCTCCGCCGCAGGCTGCGCGGCCTCGAGGGGCCGGCCGGCATCGCCGCTGGGGCGCGCGGAGGCCATCTGCGCCGCCATGTACGCGTAGGGGTCCTGTGGGGCGCACAGGGAAGTGCCAGTACAGTCAACCAGCATAGTGAGGATGCGCGGTGAGGATGAAAGGGCCCTGGAGGGCCATGTTAATGTTTTTCGAACGAGGTTGGCCAGCGAAAGTTGTCAAGGACCGGCCGAAGGGACAAGGCTGCAAGGGTAGCCTTGGAAAGGTTGCCCATCCTTACTATGCGGGTTGACTGGAGGCGTGCGCCCGACCAGGTCATTTAGTACAAACATCTTGACATACGTAGTTTCCCTAGCAGTACGGCTAGAAAGCGCCCGCCACGGAGCATGTCCTAGAAGAGTTCTCGGCGCTCGCGTCGCCCCTCTGGGGACGACGCACACATGGTATCAGTATGTTTGGGGGGCGCCGATCCTGGTGTCTTGGGACGGGGCTCGTGCCTGCAGGCGCAGGAGGTCGCACGAGTCCACCACATGAGGCATTCCAGTAAGGGGGTCGCCTTCGAGGATCGAAGGAGTTGCCACCTCTGCATCGGCGGAAGGTGGCAGACGGTGGGCGGAAGGCGGCGGAGATAGAACGGCGGCGGCTCCGCCAGCGGAAGGCAGGCGGAAATAAAAAATCTGCCCCAAAAGATGGCAACCGTTTGGGGGTTCAGGGTTTCCGGAATCGGCCACACAATCGCCGTCGACACAAGCATCGAAGCCACACGATCTCGGTAAGTATCTTCGCAGGCTTCTCAGAGCTCGCACAAGTGATGAGTTGAACAGGTTTATGCCAGGCGGATCTTGTGAGCATCGTGGCCAATCGAAACACGACAACCACATGGCCCACGCGCTCTTGCAATAACGAACGATGTAGATTATTAGTCGCTTCCGCCTGAAGGGAACCATTTCTCGGCGACGAGGCCGTAACAAGCACGACCCGGGACGAAAAGCTGGTCCCTTTGCCGAGGGGACCCCACATCGACAGAGCAAGCAAGGACGACAAAGAGGATGGGAGATGATAAAGTCAGACGGAGAGGAGAAGGAGGAGGAGGAGGAGGAGGAGGAAACTGAGGAGAAAGAAGAATGGCAAGAGAAGGAACGGAATTGGTCTCGGACATCCCAGCTACGAGGCAACTCAATGACGCAAACGCGATCTTTCAAAACTGCCTCCGCGAGCCGCGCGTGAAATATGCAGGATTAGACAGGCGAGAAAGAAGGGGTGGAAGGAGGAGGACTGAATGACGATACGGAGGAGGGGAGGCGACAGCAGCGTGGACGAACTGGAATGAACTCTGGATACGCATGACGTGGCTGGCCTGGGCGAGTGCTGGATACTCACGTGGCCACATGTCTTCCCAGCGCTCGGCCCTCGTATGGCCAAGCACGGTGGTCCTCCGCACGTGTATCCAGCAAGTGGCCTCCGGATGCTCCACGTGTGAACCCAGCCACGTGTGTTGCCAGCTTCCTGGCGGCGCGCAGGAAAGACAGCACTCCATGGAGCCCAGCTGAGGTCCCGCACTCCCTCTCAAAGGGAGTGTGGGAACAGCCTGCACAGCTTGAGCAAAAGAACGCTGGGCGAGGGAGATGCATCGCTGGTCGGGGCCTCGTTGCCGTTTTTCTGGATCAGGGCTGCCTCTCCAGGCCCGCGCAGGCGTTCACCTCTCCCTCCCGCCTGAACACGAACCCCTGCAGAAACCTTCGAAATCCCATGACTACCGCGGGCAAAAAAACGGGTCCTGGGGCATGCGCTTCTCGGCTAGCCCGATGCCCAGGGAACAGGAGCCTGGAGCCTGCCGCGACCGCCCACAAGCGATCACCACGTGGCGTCTGTCCATGAAGCGGCCTGGGCGGTCAAGAATTCCTCGGCGAGCCCGAAGATCCTGACGCCGAACATTCTTACGCACCACGTGTCTTTGCGCATATTCGGACCCCCTGACCCTCATGGATCGATCTGGCTTAAGAAATGCCGCAGAGCATTGGAATCCAAGGCTTGGGTAGTGATACGGTTCCAGGCTATTTTTTCGCAACGTCACATCTCAGGTAAAACCGATCTCCACTTTGACGGCAGCCCGTCGCAAGCAAGCACAGCTTCTCGAGATCCATGACGATGTCAATTAGGCCGGGACGCCTGCCCCTTGAGCCGCGTGCCTGTATAACAGCTGATGGCGCCGGCCCCCCTCTCGCAGCTTCGGTCGAGACATCAAAGCCGCATGACGTCGTCCGAAGAGCGTCTTCCCGTGGCCACTCGGACACCGAAGCGGGTGCCCCAGCCCCTCTAAAAAATTATCCTGGCGATGGACCCAACCATATGCAGTTACGAGTACCGCAAAGCAGGTTGAACGAATGAGAGGGAGCCCCCTATGGGGCCACGAAACGTGTGAGGGGTGTGCCGAAATGGGTGCGGTGCCGCCATGCGGGCGCAGCCACTGGGGCCCTCGGTGGAGCTCCCTATGGGGCCACGAAACGTGTGAGGGGTGTGCCGAAATGGGTGCGGTGCCGCCATGCGGACGCAGCCGGGGCCCTCGGTGGAGCTCCCTATGGGGCCACGAAACGTGTGAGGGGTGTGCCGAAATGGGTGCGGTGCCGCCATGCGGACGCAGCCACTGGGGCCCTCGGTGGAGCTCCCTATGGGGCCACGAAATGTGTGAGGGGTGTGCCGAAATGGGTGCGGTGCCGCCATGCGGACGCAGCCACTGGGGCCCTCGGTGGAGCTCCCTATGGGGCCACGAAACGTGTGAGGGGTGTGCCGAAATGGGTGCGGTGCCGCCATGCGGGCGCAGCCACTGGGGCCCTCGGTGGAGCTCCCTATGGGGCCACGAAACGTGTGAGGGGTGTGCCGAAATGGGTGCGGTGCCGCCATGCGGACGCAGCCACCGGGGCCCTCGGTGGGGCTCCATATGGGGCCACGAAGCGTGTGAGGGGTGTGCCGAAATGGGTGTGGCTGACGCGGAGGGGGAGGAGGGAGGAGGGGGCAGAGGGAGGAAGGAAGGAAGGAGTGAACGCGGGGCGCTGTCTCTTCAAAACGAGGACCCAACACCACAGGATGGTTGGGAAATACATCTGAGTTAGTTGAGCCTGTTTTTCTGACAGCTCATTCTAACATATACCGCCTCGGTGTAGTAGCCTTTAGTTGCCTTCAGCGTCATTCAGTGTATTGTGTGCGGCCTTTAGTGGCCTTTAGTCGCCTGTTGGCAGCCTGTAGTTGCTGCTAGCAGCCTTTACCAGCCTTTAGTGGCCTTCGGCTGCCTTGAGCAGCCTCTAGAAAGGTGCAAAGAAGTGTATTATTCATGTTTAAATGAGCTTCCAAAAAGACCGCCGCAATCAAAGGGAGCAGGAGCACCAGCAGGATGAAGGGGAAGACCAGGAAACTACGAGAAGGAGGTCTGGGATGGGGTTCACAGCAAGAGGCGCCCCAATCGCTCTCCCCAGACCCCCGACGCTTCCTCCTTTGGCCACTGGAAGTCTCGAGCTCTTTCCCCGGACCGGCTGTCCATCCCGTTGCTTTCTCGCCTTTCCGCTTACGATGGCCATCCGAGGCCTCAAAATGGCACCAGGATGGCCCAAGAGAGCCCCAGGAGAGGCCCAAGAGAGCCCCAAGACGGCTCCCAGAGCGCCCCACAGCGCCCCAAGGGCGCTCCAAGGGTCCAGGAGGCGATGTTCGGTGCTCCCGAGGGGGGAGAGGCAAATTGAAGCGCCCCTCTTTTGTTGATCGATGTCCTCCAAGATGGCCCCAAGAGCGCCCCTAAAGCTCCCAGGAGCGGCCCAGGAGGGCCCCAAGGGGCGCCCAGGCAACCCCAAGAGGCGCCCAAGAGGCCTCCACGAGCTCCCAGAGGCCCCCAAGAGGCCTCAAGAGGATCTCCGAGGCACCCAAGACGCTCAAAAAAGCCCCTGGGCCCGCCAAGAGGCCCCCTAGACTCACGCCCCAAGAGGCCTCGCTTCCAAGAGACATCCGAAGAGTCTCTGCATGCTCGCCCACGTCCCTGCTCACCTCAGCTCCCCTGGGTACCGTTTCTGGATGGGCTGCTGGGGATACGATTTTTTTCAGCGGCCGCGGGCGAGCGCGCCGGCGGCGAGTCAGGTCAAAGCGGGCTACGCAGAGACTAATTAAGCAAAGGCAGCGCGAACAGGCTACGATGAGGCAGAGGCAACGCGCAAGGCAACAGCTACGCACCGGCCGAGGCCTCACGCAGCGGCCCAGCGGCAGGTGGATGGCTGGAGGGACTGAAACTGAGTGGAACTGCCAGCGTGCAAAGATGCGAGTCCATGCTGCTGGGGATGCGCGAAGCGTCAACAATCGTCAAAAAAAATCGTCCTGATGTTTCACTGCGAGAGGTGGTCTGTGCTCGGGGTGGGTGTTTCGACATGAACATCGAGGGGACCCCAGCCGTGGCGACAAGACGCCTCCCAAAGCCCCCGAAGAGCGAAACAACCAACTAAAAACGCATGATCGTTCGGATTTGCTATCGGGGGCCTATCGCCGACCAATCGGCGATGCATCGTCCATTCCAAGTCGATGCTTTCCACCTAAGCAGGTCCCCCCCCCCCGTATCGTTCCCCCCCCCTCCCCTCCCCTCCTCCCCAGACCAGCCTCGACGACGAGGGGCCTGGGATCGGCGACGTCCCTGGGGCCAGCCCGACTTCCGAGGAGGCCGCGCGGGTCCTCTGGCTTCTCCTGGACGACAGCGTGCAGCAGCGCCTGCACCTCGGCAGCAGGAATTTGCCGCGCGGCGCGGTTCCGCACCCTTACCACCACCACGACACCTGGCAAGGGCCATCCAGGTGGGTCTGTACACCCTGCGAAATGCTTTAGAAATCATGGGTTAAGAAATTGATAGTCTCAGAATTTAAGTAAAAACCCAGAGAATGCCCATTCAAATCTTAGGATTTACATTGAAACATTAAGAATAATCGAGACTCTGGCCGAAAACTTAGGTTTTCTTAAGCATCGCCTAAGGTGTACACCATCCTGGGTCTCAGGGTGGCCCTGGCCAGGCACGAAGGGGGCGAACAACCACATGCCCGTTGCGGACCCTCTCGCTCCTGCTCCTCCTTCCCCTGCTGCTCCTGGTCCGGCTCCTGCTCCGCCCCCCGCCCTCCTCTTTGATCTGCCTCGCCCCGAGATCACAGCGCCGTCGAACCGCGGAGTTCGGGCCGAGGCCGAGCATGCTCCGGCTGCCGAGCCAACAAATCCATCCGAGGTCTGGGCATGTCACTGGGATGGCGCGGCGCGCTGTCCCGCTCAGCTGTCTCAGATACTCCGGCGCGCACCGGCGCGTCGCAGAGCGGGGACTCGACGGGCACCGTCGGGAGATCCGCGGCGGGTCGGGAGTGGGCTCTGCTCCCTGTGGTGCGTGGCGTGGCGTTGCGCCGTACACGTCTTGTATCCTCTGAGCTAGGCAATGCCCAGAGGGTTTGAGGTGGCGTTCTCTTGGCGAGCCCTCGCATGCGCAGCAAGGTTGGCCTCCAGGCCAAATCCAGCATTTTGAATTCGAAAGGTCCGCTCCGCAATGCCAACGTCCAGCGGTAATCGAGAAATCTCCGAATTCGTTGTCACGCTGGCTCCCCGCGATACGAATGACCCGAATTCGCCGTAACGTCGGCTACCAGTGAGCCTGGGGCCAAATTCCCTGAATTCGTCGTAACGCCCGACCCCAGGGAGCCTTTGGCAATAATGCCCCGAACTCGTCGTAAACTAATTATGTGCCAGATCTACTTGCAAAAAACGTGCTGTTCCTGCGTGCACTCATGGTATCAGTATCCTTTTAGGCTCGGTTGAGCACAGCGAATACAACAAAGTGAAGCTGAAAACCTGCCTGTATCCCAACTCCGTGAACGAGCCCAGGAAAAAGGTAGAAGCAGGTGGAGGAGAAGGAGCAAGGGAAGGAAGCGCAGGAGTTGCAGCACGAGGTGGAGGATGATGTCCGCAGCCACCTCACGCGCCGAGTTATCTGATGATCACCGTTCGAATAGGGTGCTTTCTTTTCGAGATACTAGCCATCGCCTTGGAATAAGCAGAAATGCACTCTGGGCAGGAGGAAGAGGTGTGGGATGAAGATGAGGAAGAGGGCCAGTGCAAGCCCAAGACGACTCAACGACGGTATAATGCATCCTCTCTCCAAGTTCACTCTTCATAGGTCCCTGAAGAATGTATTTTCATGGCGGGAGGGGCCCCTATTGAAACACAACCGTCTGAGAATCCTCAATCGCGCCGAAACACCATTCCTGGGACTCCAAAGCTACAAATCGACGGGACGGTTGCGACCTGATAATCCTCGACCGTGCCAGAGCACCATCCCTGGGACTTCAACACCGCGAATCAACGTTCAGGGGGACGTAAGACCTGGGTACAGTGGACTCGGAAATCCCCGACGAGGTCGTCAAAAAAAATGGCGAGGCCGAGCCTGCATTCTGACGAGGCCTCCCGCTGCAGACATCCCACGAAACTCCTCCTCGTCAAAATCCGAGGCGCGGTCGTCAAAAAACGATGGCGAACCCGAGTCCTGGCAAACCCGGGACTTACGCTCCCCCGAAACGTGACTGCTGCGCCCCGACGGCCCCGAACCGCACCGGAGCGCCATTTTCCCGAGACGTCAGCCCTCCGAGTGCGCGCGGCGCTGACGCGAGAGCAGCCGCCATCCACCCTTGAAGCTGCTGCAAACTTTAAAAACAAATGTGCGCGGCGCTATCGTGGGAGCACCATTATATAATAATAATAATAATAATAATAATAATAATAATAATATATAAATATATATATATATATATTATATATTAAAAAAAAAAAAAAAAAAAAAAAAAAAAAAAAAAAAAAAATGGCCTTTATCCTTGAAACTGTCGTGAACTTTTAAGCGGACGTCACATTGCGAAAACGACATGCCCTGCATACTAGAAATTGCCCTAAGCGTGTAAGACGAATTTGCGATGCGCCAAGGCGAGGGCTACAGATTGAAACAAACCGCCCTCCATCCTTGAATATGTTGCAAATCCCAAGCTTCAGGATCACAAAAGCGGTGAGGAAACCTTAACCGAAACGTCTGGCCTGCCTTACAGACACGACTGGGGAGGGCGACGGGGAGGAGCTGAGCGAGCTGTTCAGAAGGAGGGGAAAGAAGAAGGTGGAGGGAGAGAGGGCAAGCAGCTGAGGAAGGAGGACGGAGGGGAACTCGATGGGTGGAGGTCAGGATTGCCGGGCCCCGGCACGTATTCGAGCAGCCCGTTCTTCTCGAAGTACTCCCTGGCCGCGTGGGGCGCGGGGGCCACGGGCGGGGGTGGGGCAGGGCGATCTACCCCTCGTCGGTCCCCCTCCCGCTCGCCCCCCCCTGGTCTTTCCTGGTCGTCCTCCTCCTCCTCCTCCCTCATCCTCCACCCTCGATCCGCGTCATTCACCGCAGTCCTCTTCGCTTCCGCTCTCGCTTCTACTCCTCCTCCTCCATGGCCCAATCCTCCTCCTCCTCCTCGTCCTCCTCCCTACTCCTCCTCCTCCTAATCCTCCTAATCCTCCTCTCCTCCTCCTCCTCCTCCTCCTCCTCCTCCTCCTCCTCCTCCTCCTCCTCCTCCTCCTCCTCCTCCTCCTCCTCCTCCTCCTCCTAATCCTCCTCGTCCTCATCCTCCTCCTCCTCGTCCTTCTCCTCCTACTCCTCCTCCTCCTCTTCCTCCTCCGCCTCCTCCTCCCTCTCCCTCCTCCATTCTCCTCCACGTCCTCCACCTCCTCCTCTCCTCACCTCCTCCTACTCCTCCTCCCTCCTCCTCCTCCTCCTCCTCCTCCTCCTCCTCCTCCTCCTCCTCCTCCTCCTCCTCCTCCTCCTCCCTCCCCCTCCCTAGATCTCCCTTCTTCTCACGAGCTCGCCTCCCCCTCCCCCCTCCCCCCTCCTCGTCCCCCCCCTCCCCCCTCCCCCCTCCTCGTCCCCATCCTCCTCCTCATTTCTTCCATCTGTCCCCCTCCTGCTGCCCCCCCCCCCGGCCCCGTCCTCATCCACTCTCCTCTGAGCTCTGCTGCGGCTGCTCCTTTCTCTTCCCTTGTCACCCTGATCTACTTACCCCTCCCTTTTGGGGGAGGGCGGAGGAGGAACCGCCCTGCTCTCTGGGGGTGCGCGGCAGTAAGGTTGACCCGCGACCCTCCACGCCCTCGCTCACTTGAAATTCGCGGCGGCTTGAACCGTCTATATTTCTGGTCCTCCCCCCGATGCGGGATTTGTTCATAACACCCATCTTGGGGGATCATCTTCGGGGACCTCGGCAAGCGGCGGTCATGAATAAATCCCCGCCTCGCAAGAGGTGCCCTTTCGCCAAGGTGATCTTCCCTGCGATGCGGTTTCCACACTACTCGTTGCCACAAGCGTGCTCTCTCAACTTCGGGCCACGGGGTCCTCACGGATCCAGTTGGCTCGAGAGGTGTCGCTGAACGCTGGGGCCTGGTCAGAGTCGCGTCTCTGGGCGCGTGGCTAAAGCGGGGGCTCTGCGGTGCGGGTTGTCGTTGCGTTGTTGCGTTGTTGTCGTCTGGGGCTCGAACCCTTCCCCTTTTCTAGGGCTCGAATCCGTTGTGCGTTGCACATGTTCCTACTTGTCGCCCCTCCCCTTGGTTTCGAAACCTTCGTGCTTCAAATGCTCACCGCTCCCCAAAACCGCACTCTCATGTTTTGATGTGCCTTGCGAACTGAAGGTGGGAAGGTGTTTCGGGAGAGGTGTTGGCTCGACCCCCTTGGGCGGGAGATCTGGGTATCGGGATATCGCCCCCTGTTTTATTTGGTCCTCCCAAAAAAGGGGTGTCGCTACAGGCGAAATCCCACCAGCCTCTCGGCGCAGGTGGTCTAGAGCGATTCAAGTTTACCTCCCCCCCTCCATGCGTTTGGACTGGGGGGGGCCCGACCCATAGCAGCGTCCAAGATGGTCCAAGATGGTTCCAAAAGGGCTTCAGAGAGCGCAAGATGGCCTCCAAGATGGTCGTAAATAGCGGTGCATGGGTCAAGATAGCCTCCGACACACGTGCAAGAGGCCGCAAGACGGCCCCAAGACGGTTTCAGGTGCCCTCCGAAGCCTCCAAGGACCCCCCCAAGAGGCCAAAACCGATCAAAAACTTAAGGGAAATCCGTGTGTCGTGCTGTCTCGTTCTTTCGCCTCCGATGGGCTCATGAGCCTCGAGATGGCCCCAAAACGGCCCAAGATAGCCCCAAGAGGGCCCCAAGACGGCCCCAAGAGCGCTCCAAGAGCGGCCCAAGAGGGCCCCAAGACGACATTCTTGAGCCTCCGGAGGGGCGATGGGAATTAAGACCACCCCTCTTTTTGATCACTGCGGCCTAAGACGGCCCCAAGAGGCCTCCCAGACCTCCTAAAAGAGCCCCAAGAAGGCCCCCAGACCCCCCAAAAGAGCCCCAAGAGGGCCCCAAGACGCCCCAAAAGAGCCCCAAGAGGGCTCCAAGAAGACCCTAAGAAGACCTCAAGAGAGCCCCAAGAAAGAGCTCCAAGAGGGCCCCAAAGAAGGCCCCAAGAGAACACCAAGAGAGCCCCAAGATGGCTCCAAGTTTCGAAACGCACGCGAGCTTAATATACAATTCGGTGCAACAGCCATTACGAGTCATCGAAACACCCCTCACCCCTCATCGAAGCACCATCGTAGCTTGCACCGGCTTCCACCTTAAATTTCAATGCGGGTAGCTATTTGTGATCCTTGTTCCTTGTTCTCCCGAAGACGGCTGCGCGACTGCATGCGTCCTGCCGCCCCTGACTCACCAACTCCCCTGCTGATCGTTTCTGGATGGGCTGGTGGGGATACTTTTTAGTCACAGCTGCAGGCCGACCAGCCGACAGCGTCAGTAAAGTAAACACGGGCCGCGAGCACCCGAATTGCCAGCGCGCGCGCCGAGCAAGCAAACTAAAACTACCACCGAGGGAAGCTGCGCCGGGGCTGAGCTGCGCCGAGGAGTGGAAGCTGCCAGCTGTGGAGGCGGCTGGAAAGTTGCAACGCGCGAGTACCATGGGAGCTGAATCACCAGGCACGGCAATCAATCCTTGTCGCCACCGGACGCCAGAGGACAGGGAGGCAGACCGCCAGCTGACACGCCAGGCTGAACAAGAAGGCTGAACCACTCCTGCAAGACACGGCCGCCAGTACCCCAGGGGGCCAGCTGACGACCAGAGCCAGGGGGGTGCAAACACTGCCCGAACTGGCCAGAACGCGTGAGACCTGAACGCCAGGGCACATTCGGAACCACGACACGGAGAGAGTATGCGGCCAGGTGACGGGCGCCTCCACTGCGGCTGAGAAGGACGGAGCCCAGCGCCAGTGGCGGAGTACGAGCCAGACACGGCCAAGCCGACCTGTGGAGGGGTGCAAGCACATGCGCCGGAGCTGGTCAAGACGCGTGAATCGATGACGTCACGAAAGGGCCAGTGCCAGGGAAACCACGCCAGGCCGTGGCGGGGCCCGGGCAAAGACCAGAGTGAGAACAGTACTGAAACGGCCAAGGCCGTAAGGCACGTCGCGCCCCGCCCCAGCGGAGACAGCGGGCCCGGTATTGACGGCGACTGGGGGCCGGTTCCCCAAGGGCGGGGAGGCCGAGCCAATGGCCGAGCAGGGGCCGAGGCGGCCCAGAGGGGCCGATTCCGAGGGACCGAGTCAGGCCTTGGCCAGGTCCAGGCGGAGGCCGGACTGAAACCCACTACACTAGCGGCCATGGCCGATAGGCACGCTGTACCCCGCCCCAGCGGGTCCCGCAAGCCCGGTATTGACGGTAGCAGAGGGGCATCTCATGGGCGGGGGGATCCTGCCAGGTGCCGCGGAAGCAGTCACCAAACGACCCGGGGCTGCCAGTGGGGGCTGAAGGCCACTGCAGCCAAGTGGGGCGAAAGCTGGTATAGCATGCGGTCGATGACTGGTATGCTGCGCGCAGTTCACAACACCGTGTCGACTGCATCTGTCCCACGTCCGGACAACGTGCCGTCGGGGGCAGCGCCAGGCCTGGCCCAAATGTGCGGGGGGGGCCGACCAGGCACTGTAGGCGACCTCAGTCGACGGCAGCACGCTCCAACCAAGTATCTGACTTGCCTGGCATGAGAGGGGACCCTCCAGGCCGCGGGCGAGGCTGCCCGGGACGACTAACGGTCGCACGGTTGGTGTGGAGGGGGGGCAGACGAGGACGGGCATGCTGTGCGCAGTGAACAGCACCGTGCCGGCTGCATCTGTCCCCAGCCTGGACAACGTGCCGCCGGGGGCAGCGCCAGGGCCTGGCTCACGTGTGCGGGGGGGCCGTCCAGGCACTGTGGGCGACCTCAGTCAACATCAGCATGCTCCAACCAAGAAAGTGACTTGCCTAGCGAGAGAGGGCACCCTCCAGGCCGCGGGCGAGACAAAGTGATGGAAAAGCTGCCAGGGACGACTAACGGTCGCAGGGTTGGTGTGCAGGGGGGGAAGGCAGGACAGGAAAGCAGGCCCAGGGAGGGAGAGAGGTGCCCAGCCGCGGGCGCACATCTGTCGGGCGGGCTGCCAGGGACTACTAACGGTCGCACTGTCGGTGAAGAGAAGATGGAGGGAGAAACGCTGAAAGATTCGCCAGGGGCATGAGCAGAGCTGTAGTGACTAACGGCCACCATTATTAAGCAACGACCTCGGGCGAGTGGTTCCTTGCCGTGGGAACCTAATTCCACCTTGATATCTTGTCGTCATGGTCGGCGTTGTCATTTTCTTCCTGCCACGCTTGCCCCCGTCGTGCCAGTCGTGGTCTTGCCAGGATTGCCATCCTGTCTGCCAGGACCAATCTGCCTGCTGATGCCACGAAGGGCAGCGAGGGGGCCACGAAGGGCTGCAACGGGGCCACGAAACAAAGCGAGGGGGCCACGAAGGGCTGCAACGGGGCGACGAAACAAAGCGAGGGAGCCACGAAGGGCTGCAACGGGGCCACGAAGGGCAGCGAGGAGGCCACGAGGGGCTGCAAAGGGGCCACGAAGCAAAGCGAGGGGGGGCCACGAAGGGCTTCAACGGGGCCACGAGACAAAGCGAGGGGGCCACGAAGGGTTGCAACGGGGCTACGAAAGGCAGCGAGATCCCGATTCCTAGGTAAATCTGTGATGTAATCCTAGGCGTGAGCGCGACTCTTGGGTGCCTGGGTGTCGGGAGCGCGGCGCTTGAGTAAATCGCGAGAAAGTCCAACGCAAGGGCGCTATTCTATAGTAAGTTGCCAGCAAGTCTCCAGCGAGAGCGCGACTCCAGAGCGCCGGGAGAGCAATTCCTGAATAAATTGTAAGGAGGTCCCAAGCGAGAGCGCGCTTCTTGAATAAAATGCGAGGAAGTCTCGGGCGGGAGCGGGGGTCCTGGCTAGATTGTGAGGAAGTCTCAGGCGGGAGCCGTTGTTGTTGTTGTTGTTGCAAACCGGGGGCCAACGACACAGATTGACCTTCAAGATTTTCCCTGATAAAAAACAGGGTGCGAGCCCCGGGAAGGGCACTTCAATCGAAAAAAACAATGTGCACCGGACGGGGGGGATCAACAATCATTAATCTTCAACCACAACAACAACAACAACAACAACAACAAGAACAAGAACAACAACTACTACTACTACTACTACTACTACTACTACTACTACTACGACTACGACTACTACTACTACTACTACTACTACTACTACTACTACTACTACTACTACTACTACTACTACTACTACTACTACTACTACGACAACTACAACTACAACTGCAACTGCAACTGCAACTACAACTACAACTACAACTACAGCAACTACAGCAACTACAGCAGCAGCAACAACACCAACAAACCCGCCGTCACTGTGCAGTGGTGTTTGGCACCTGGCACGAGTGGCGCAGCTGGGATTTGCAGCGCACCTCGCGGGCTTCCCACACCTGGCTGGCGTCTGCATTGGTTCCCGATGGTTGTCGATGGTGGCCTCTGTCCATGCTGAGGCGCAGGTGCTACTCATGTCTTGAGAGTGCCAGTGGGAATGAGCGAGACGGCCTGTTGCTTCTGAGTATATCGACCCCTTACCCTACCTCTCCCCTGGCCCTGGACTGGGAGGGGGCCGAAGTGTCAGAGGGTTCCAAGATGGTCCAAGATGGCTCGAAGAGTGCCCCCAAGATGGTCCAAGAATGCATTTTTGGTCCAAGATGGCTTCACAAGTTCCCCAAAACCTGCAAGATGGCCTCCAACATAGCTCAAAACATTTCGAAATGGCTCACAGCAGTTTCCAACATACCGCCAAAAGGCTCCAACACCGCTCCCTGATGGCTCCAAGGGTTTTCCGAGCTTTCCGAAGCACCCTCGTACAGGCCCCAATCTTTCAAACACCTAAATAATATCACAATGGCTTGCCTTCTCGCCATTTGGCCCCCAGTGGGCTTTGCAGGCGTCATAGTGGACCTAAAAGGGCCCAAACGAGCCCCAAGTGGGCCCCAAGACGGCCTCAAGAGCGTCAGAGACCGCCCCACAAGAGCGCCCCAAGAGGGTTCGAAAGGACGCTTGTTCGACCTCTGAAGGGAGGACTGAAATTATCGCTTCCTTTTTTTTGAACAATGGGGCCCAAGATTGCCCCACGGGGCCTCCCAGACGCCCCCAGAAAACCCCAAAAGGCCCCAAGAAGGCCTCCAATAAGCTTTCAAGAGGCTGGCGGATAGAAAGCCCCGCGAAGGCTTTATATATGACTCGTCGTTAGCGTCGTCGGTATTATCATCGTTTCCTTCTTCCTCCGCCATCCTTTTACGGGTTACTTCTCTTATTCCTATCCTTCTCCTCCTCCTCGTTCTCATCCCGTTATCCGTTCCTCCTCCCTGCTGCGATCGTCGAAGACAGCGGCCTCCCAGCCTCAAGAAGGTCACCTGACAATTCCAAGAGGGTATCCAGAAGAAACCAATGCAACTGCCGCGGCATGGGAACAGACCATTCGACAAATCATCCCGTCGTCCCTGCGCCCCCGACACGTTGCCAGCGCCTGATCCACTGAATGCTTCTACATCTTCATGATCAAAACAACTCGCTGGGCGATCGTTTCTGGATGGGCTGGTGGGGGTACTTCTTTGTTCGCGAGCGTCACGGTCCGACCGCGCGCCGAATGTAACAAGGCAGCCGAGCCAAGCACTAAATTTCCCGAAAGCAACAGGAGCGAGCTACGCTGCAGCTCAGGGGGCGAGGAGGACGCTGAACCACAGGAAGAAAACGCTGAGGGTCAGGCCGAACACGCCGAAACCGTGAAAACCAGGAGGAACTGGTCCGCGTGCAGCGCCAAAATGGCGGAGCAAATTCTAAATGATGCCCAGGCCCTCAACGGCCACGACCACGCCCACGAGGAAGACGAAGTTCACGACTGCGAAATCGATGAAGGCGAACGTGCAGGCGCTCGACGGTAAAACCGGATCGCCCGGAGGGGAACCAGGGCGGAAAGGCGGCCCAGGCAACACCGACAGCGAAAGCGGGGCGCAAGGCAGGAGCATCGAAGCTGGTGGGGGTACTTTTTGTGTTGACCGACCGCTAGCGGAGGAAGGCCGCGCGGCGTCAGTAGGTCGATCGAAACATCTGGTGGGGGCACTTTTTTGTCAGCGGCCGCAGGCGAGCGCGCCAGCGGCGAGTCCAGTCAGAGCGGGGCGCGCAAAGACGAATTAAACCTAAAGCGGTGGGCCGGGGCCTCGCTGGTGGGGGTACGCGAAGCGTCACGAATTAGGAATCCCCAATAACGCTCCCTAATCTCCTTTGCTTCAGTGGAGAGCAGCGGTTCTGTGTGGTTGTGTAATGTCGTCCCTCCTGGTTGTATGGCGACCCCTGTCCCCGACTTTGCGGGAACCTCGGGTGGACGGAACATGTCAGGCCAAACTCGGAGATCTACGATGGGGAGGCCTCCATCCTCGATATAATGCTGCGTCCGGACCCCATGGGGGTGCCTGATCCCCGAACTCCCCTTCTTTTCTGAGCGCCGAGTCTTTTCACACGTCTGGGATTGGGAGCGAGAAGCCAACCTGCGACCCCCCGTCTCCCCCTTGCAGCCCCGAAGAGCCTCGCCGAGCTCGCCGCGTCCGCGAACTTCGAAGACTGCGGCGGCGCCACGGGGGCAGCCTGGGCGGGGGCGCCGGGGCTGGGGCGCTGAGGCCTGGCTGCTGGCGGCGAGCGCTCGTCGACCGATGGCGCCCCCCAAAATCGAGGACGACGACGACGAGGACGACAACGACGACCACGATGACGCTTCTGGAGCCGAGCCCCCTCGTGGCGACGAGGCGACGACGTCGACCGACGGTCGAGGACGTCGACGGACGAGTTGATCGAGGATCGACCCTGCGACCCTGTCGTTGCGTTTCTGCTCGCGCGGGGCAATGTCGTCGCACACGGAACCCCAGGACCTTCACGGACGCATCTGTCTTCAGGAATGGACTCTGGCCGTGAGCCCGCACGTTTCTGAAACGCTTCAGGGTCGCGAGTTTCTGCCAGATCCGGGTAGGGGGGGGTGCACGACGACGACGACGACGACGCACACCTCTACAGCTGGCATCTGCGCCAGAACTGACGAGGTACTCCCCAAGACGCCCCGGCTCATGCGCCCCAGCTGCCCACACACTTCACATTGCCTCGCGCCTCTGCGCCGCGACCCTATCTCCGCTCCCCCGCCCCCGGCGTCTGGCCGCACGCCGCCAAAAGTGGAGGCGGACGGCCCCGCCCGGGGCTGGAGGCTGGCCCCCGGAAGGGGAAGTGGTTACCTGCCGGGGGGGGGGGCGGGGTGCAGCGAACAAAAGACATGCGACGAAGGAAGGCCTGCGCCACCCGCTCCAGCAACGACGACGATACGCGTGCAGTCGGGACTGATATCAGAGGACACCCGAGAGGACACACACACACACACAGCCATCGACTCCGAGGGCAGCCCGCGCTCCAGTCCTGATGAGGGGCACGGTACGCGATAGACAGGACAAAGGCACCCCTGATGTTGCAGGGCCGACCTGTTCTTCGAACCCGACTGGACTGTCAGCAGCAAGACCAAGCCTTCCGTGACATGAGGCCCCTGGGGGCTCCCAAGCCAGCCGGGCATTCCCAAACGAAACGCGCCTTCCGCAACATGAGGCCAGAGCCTTCCCAAACCAACCCGGCCTTCCCAAACGACATGGGCTTGTCCAACGGACGCGGGCCTTCCCAAACGACACGGGCCCTCCCTTGTAAAGGCTCGTTTGGTTTGTAAAGGCCTCCCGGCCGTCCCAAGGGGTTTCGATTCTTCCTGCCACCAGGAGGCCGCTCTGGGGCAACGGGCCCAATCCGCCCCCTAGAGTCCTCCGCCCGAAAGCGTTGCTCACCATGACCATAATGTTGTCCCCACCGTCCTCTCTGCCCCCATTTCCTGAAATGCAGAACGGACAGTAAGGATGCGCGACAAGGATGCAAGCCCCTCGGATGCCTGTGCTAAACTTTTACCGGGCGCGGCGGGCCATCGAAAGTGGTCAAGGATGGACCAAAGAGGCCAAGAGGTGGGAAGGTTACCCATCCGTAGCATCGGTTTCGACTGTGTGCGAGAAGTGTTAGTAGACGGCCAAGGCAACTGCAGTGCATGCACAAGCACCTGTGGAGGTATCGGGGCTGAGGGTTGGGGGTTCCGCACATTGATTTTCGTTGCGAACACATAGAAAGATGGACGTTGCGAACACATAGAAAGATGGACACCTGCCCAGACACAGCGTAAACGCACCAACATGCGCTTTACAACGGTTGCGGAGCCCTGCGAGCAACACGCGGGAACAAAACTAGCATTGGTGATTGTTGCTCGGACGAAACTGTTGCCCGCGACCCCAGAAACATGTGAAACCCACGGGCATCGCACTTCATTTTTGTCCCAAGGCTCGGAATTGAATTTCTGGTGCTCGGTCAGCGAAGGAAGCTTCGCACGCCCTGTGGCATCAGAAGTTGGAAAGTAGACCCTCTGATGTACGAGATCTGTGAGTATGACTCTTTCTTGTTTGAACGAATTCTGAGGGAGGAAATTCGAAAGCTCGCCCCCGCCGCATGCCCTCCAGGTGTGAAGGGGAATTGGGACACACAAATAAATACACACAAATGAAAATATCTCCCATATTTTCCCATATTTTCTGGGTTTTTGTCTTCCCCCCCGCTTCCCATATTTTCCCATATTTTCTGGGAATCGCCGATTAATTGTGTCTGTGTGTTTTTTCCCCTCCTGAAGGTGGTGTCGTCGCCCCCTCTTCCGCCGTCTTGCGCCGCTCCGCTGCCTGCTCTCCCTCCTGCTCGTCCCTCGGGCTGTCGCCCCGCTTGTCGCCCTCGGTTCCCTTCCCCCTCCCCTCGGCTGCCGTCCCCTGTCGCTTTGAAGGGGCCCTGGGACACACAAATAAATACACACAAATAAAAGGATTCCCCATATTTTCCCATATTTTCTGGATTTTTGTCTTCCCGCCCAATTCCCATATTTTCGCATATTTTCTGGGGAGTCGACGAATAATTGTGTCTGTGTGTTTTTTCCCCTCCTGATCCTCCTCCCCCCGGCTCCAAGCTCGTCCTAGACCCCCGGTGTCGCTCCCGCCTCTGCCTCCCTGCTGCGGTTGCTCTCCCAGGTCGTCCACCGTGCGGGCGATTTCGGCGAGTGGGGTATGCCTGGCGAGGCTTGCAAATTGACCTTGTATATGGAGCCAGCGACGCCGGAGGCTTCGCATCGCCGATAGCAGTCGTTCCACCCCTTCTGCCAATGCACCTCTGACGTGCACGGCTTCCCTCTCTCTCTCTGCCGGCGAAGGGATTCGATTACGCGAAATGATTATACGACTGTCCCTCTGGTCCGGTAGTTTGCAAATTGAAACACTGTCGAGTGACACGTGGCCACCACAATATGTTATTTGTCATGGCAACAACGAACCGAAATACGATGCATACCGCTATGCGAATTCAAATGGGTGGGCAGCCCCGAGTAACACACATACCCCAATGCATACCAGAAATATCATCAACGAGAAAAGTTACTAATGCTACATCACGTCATGGCTGGGGCAACAAGAACCAACAACTACTAGCATGTGACACTGCTAAGCACTTACACGTTGACAAAATCAAACGCCAGGTCAAACAAAAACGGCTGCATTCACACACGATGTTGAATAACAAGTCTCTGACACCTGCGCGAACACAGTGGACCAAAAATGTACAGACTGACCAACGCCGTTTACTCCGCCTTCCCTCCCTTCCTGGTGCTGGTCCTCATCCTCCTCCCCCCTTCCATTTCATTCTCCTCATCCTCCTCTTTCCCTCAACCTCTCCTGTTACTCTTTCTCATATCCTTTTCCTCCCTCCACCTCCTTCCTGTGTCTAATCAACTGCTCACCGAGGGTTCTACCACGGAAGACGGGGCACGGACAACGTCGCCATGACCGACGCCAACTGCAAAAGTCCCTGACCAAGACCTTGTGGAGAATGATGTGTAAGCCGATTGAAAAAAAAACAGCTGTGCTTTGGTGCACCCTTCCAACAAAATGAGAGATAGTGGGAGGAGGCAATGGAAACGGGGGCACCGAACGGAAAGAGCACTGTCAAACTGACAACTTGTGGCTTCTGAAAAACTGTCGGTGAACCTACTCAGGCGGTCCGCACTCGGCACCGCAAATCCCCGCCTTCTGCTTGGTGTGCTTCACCCCGATGCCCAGGCAAATTCCCTCCTGGAGGAGTGGGGAGGGCAACATCAACATACCTCCGCTGCTCGGAAATCCAGCTCACGGTGAACCTCCGGACGCAAAGACAGATGCAGACATGCAGGAGGCGGAACACGCGCATCGCTGGACAGCGCACTTCGCCGCACCAGTTGCCAAAGGCCGCATTGGCCAAACGAGCAGCATAGGTTTTCGAATGGTGGCGTTACCTTGCTGTCGCTACCTGGACCCCTGGCTGCGGCCCAGCTATACAGCAGCGAAGTGTTTTTTTTGTCTTAGCCACTAGAAGCGAAACTACGTTAGGCCCCAGCAACGACTTTTACTTTGGGGCACAAGAACTGACATTCCGGCTGACGCAGATTCTCTGCTTCCCCTCCTCCCCTGTTCCTTCCCGGATTCATCCTCCTCTGGGCGTTGATGCCTGTCATGCTTTCGCCGTTGCTGCTGCTCCTGCTGCTGCCCTTCGTCCTCGTGGAATTCCTGAACGGCAGGCAGGCCAGGCACCGCCAGTCAAACTTGCTGGGCCAGCCAAACCACCAGACTAGGCAGACCAGGTGCAATAGCTATCGGCCTATCTAACAAGACCAACCAACAAAGCAGACCATACCACGCAGACCAGACCAAGCGACCCAGGTGAACTACTCCACCGACCAGAACAGACCAGACCAAACAAAATGCCAGCCGAGCGAACCGAACAAACCAAGACAACCGAAACAGCCGGACCAGATAACCTGCTGTTCAAGACCAGAGAACCTGCGAGACCACATCGATGAGACCAACAAGCCGAGATCGGATCCGAAATAATCCTTCCGACTGGACCAACCAGACCAATCGGCCGAGCAGACCCAGTGGAGCAACCAGGCCAGAACAAGCAGACCGACGGTCGGTTTGTTTTGTCGGTCACCGACCAAACAAACCGAACAAAAATGAGAACAACCAGACCGCACCAACCATGCCAAGCACATCAGCCAGACGAGCTAGACCAAAAAAAGCAGACCAGGACAGACCAACCGAACGATTCCGACGTACCAGATCAAACCGTTCAGACAAACCAGTTGAACTACTTAGCCAACCAGACTAGACTAGATTAGACCAGCCAGATCAGACCCGATCGACCAAGACCAGCCAGACGAAATCGACAAACCAGCTGACGAAGCCAGCGCAAAAATAAAAAAAAAAAAAAAAAAAAAAAAAAAAAAACGAGGCAGAAAGGGGTAGGAAGGATGGAGAGACTACCAGTCATCTAGACCAGTTAAGCCCATGCCAGGGTAAGAATCAACCAAACCAACTACACAAACCAGACCGAAACTACACTAGAAAAACCTGCAATGAACAAACATTGCGATTCAAAACACTTCGACCAGGCAGACCATCCAGATCAGCAAGTGAAAACAAATAAGCAGGTCAACCAGATCATCCAGACAAGCTAGCCAGACGAGTCAGACAAACCAGGCCATGCAGACCAACCAGAGCAGCGAGCCATCCAGATTGAGTGAAGCAGATCAAGCAAATCAAGCAAACCAACAGAACCGTGCGTCAGACTAGACTGATCAGATCAAGCAAAATCAACCACACCAACCAAGCCAAAACTGCATTGCAAATAAAAACTCCAACGCACAAAAAAACTACAATGAAGAAAACAAATCTGGCAGACCAGCAAGACGAGCACGTTAAACCAGCCAAGATGGGAACACATTGAGAAAATCAAGACATGATGCAATTGTGCGCTGTGCGCTGTGCGCTGTGCGCTGTGTTGCGCAGTAGAACAGACCAACCAGACCAAGCAGACAAGCTAGCGATATAGACCAGCCAACCAGACAAGCTAGCGATCTACGCCAGAGAAAGCAAATCAACCAGACCAACCACTTCAACCACACTATGGTTGCATTGCAAAAAGAGACTTCCATGCAAAAAGAACTGCGATGGATCAGCTTGGACGGGCAAACCATCCGGAATTGCAAGTCAAACTAGCAAAGTGTAGATCAACCGGATCAACCAGACCAGCCAGCCAGCCAACCAAACTTTCAGACGGACCAGATCAACCAGATCAACCAGACCAGCCAGCCAACCAAACTTTCAGACGGGCCAGATTAACCACACCAACCAGACGAGCCAGCCATCGAGACTAGCCAGGCCCAGACGAGACTACGCAGATCAACCAGACAACCCACCATAGCAAAACCAGAATTGCATTAAAAACAAACAACTGCAATGCGAAATACCAGACCAACCCACCAGACTAGTAAGACCAAAAGCGAAGTAGACTAAACAGACAAGACCGGGCCAGCCAGTCATCTAGACCAGCGAAGTTCAAACCAATCTACACAAATCAACATGATCAACCGGACCAGAACTACAACGCAAAAAACACTGCGACGGAAACAGAAACTGCGACGGAAACATATTGAACTAAGCAGCCCAGCAAAACCGGAAAAATAAAACCGTACAGGGTAGCCATCCGGACGAGCCAAGTCTAGACCCGAGTTGGAATATCTTCACCAACCAGGCCAAGGCTGCGTTTTAAGAAAAACTGCAATGCAAAAACGACTGAAGTGCGAAAACAACTGTTTTACTGTCGTCGTGTTCGACGCTGCGCGCTTTGCGCCTCCCTAGACCTCGTCGAACAATATTCGGCTCGACCGCGGAATCATAACCATACGCTCCAGCTCGAACAGCAAACCAGCGGAATCAAGAAGCGGACCAAGACTGCGCTGCACAAATCACCACGGTGCAGCAAACAACTGTGTTGCTGTCGCCGTCGTCGTTGGCGCTGCGCGCTCAGCACCTCCCTGGACAACTGGACCTTCTCAAACCACACCCAGCTCGCACGCGGAATCGGAATCACAAGCTCCAGATCTAGCAGAGTAGAAGCAGCACTCCGAAGAAGACCAAACCTACCGTGCACAAAAACAGCTCATCGAAAAAACACTGCAGTGCAGCAGCCAACGTTTTGGTGTCGTCGGTGTGGTTGGCGTCAAGCTACGATGGCGAAACAGGGGCACTCAGAAGCTCAAGCTCCAGGCCAAAACTTCAAGCTTGCTCTTCTGAGGATGGGCGACCAGCCGTGCGCTGCACTGCTGAGAACTTTCAGTTTCCACCTACCACCATCAGATGCTTGCTTGCGAGGCACGGGACGACATGGATGAGTGAACGAATACAAGCCCTTTCTTGTGGAGAGAAAATTGCTGCAATGACACTGGCTTGAGCAGCCCTGAACAACCCGCGAGCCCTCACCTCACATCGCTCGCCTAGAGACAGGCATGCAGTGCGACTCATTCGACTCGGCCCTGACGCCCTGAATCAAAACAAGCGTACATCTCTTGGCGAACAAACTCTCAGTGGCAACCTCACGATCCCTCGAAGGCGAGGCCCTTTCTGGAGCGCCCCACTCCCAGCCATTCCGCACTACATCTTCGTCCGTCCGCGCCGCAGATGGCCCGACCCCCTCCCTGGGGGCAGCGCGTCGTTCGCGGCCCATGCTTCATCCTCCCGGGGCCCTGCAGCAGGCCCCAGAGGCCGAGGGCGAGGAAAAGCGTCCAGAGCGGAAGCAAAAACAGACCCCGCCGGCCATCTGGGAATGGCATGAAGGACAGCCTGTGCGCCCGCAGTCGGCACGGACAAAAGGGGCACAATGCCGAGCAACAACTGCTGCCCAGAACAAACAGCGGGCGCTATTGGGCAGGCAGGCCGTCTGTCTCACATGGACAACGTCCGCAGCGACACCGACAGCGAATCCTGTCCAACATGAACAGAAACTGCTGTCGGTCTTCGTGCCCATTCTTTCCGTACCCACGTCGATCGTACAGGTGAAGGAAAAGGAGCCCCGAAGGAAAGGCAGCGAGATCCCAGAGGCCTCCCAGATGGGGTCGGAGTAGCTGGGGTCGGAGGATCGCGCCGCATCGCCGATGCATCACCGATGCGTCGGCCATGCATCAGCGATGCATTGGCGACGCATCGACGACGTCGGCGTGGAGAAAACGGGGCACTACATCGAGCCGCATCGCCGACGCATCGGCGATGCAGCGCGATCCTCCGACCCCGACCTACTCCGACCCCACCTGGGAGACCTGGAGGCAGAGAGGCCTAGGCTTTAAGGGTGGCCTGGAGGCTCTGGCTCGTTTCGCCCGGGTTTGCTTTCGCCCGGTTGGCGTTCGCCCGGGTTGGTTTTCGCCTGGGTTTGCTTGCGCCCGAAATGGCTTTCGCCCAGGTTGGCTTTCGCCCGGGTTGGCTTTCGCACGGGTTGGCTTTCGCCCGGGTTGGTGTTTCGCCCTGGATGGGTTTCGCCTGGGTTCGTTTTCGCCCTCCTCTTCCTCCTCTCCTCCTCCCGCTCCTGTCCTTTTATGCTGCTGCTGCTCCTTTCCCTCCTCTCCTCCTCTGGCACCTCTTGCCCGCGGCCAGCTGGCTGGAGCTCCGTAGCGTGCCCCGCCCGCCCGACCCGACCCGCCCGTTAGGGGCCGCCCGCCCGACCCGACCCGCCCGTTAGGGTTCACACGTGCTCACTCGAGCGTGCCTCACACTTTCGTGTCCCGCCTGCCCGACCCGACCCGACCCGCCAGTCAGGGACCGCCCGACCCGACCCTACCCGTCCCGCCCGTTAGGGTCCGCCCGCCCGACCCGACCCGCCCGTTCAGGTTCACGCGTGCTCGTCCCGGCGCGCCCCACACTTTAGTGTCCCGACTGCCCGACCCGACCCTCCCGTTAGGGTCCGCCCGACCCGATCCGACCCGTCCCGCCTGTTAGGGTCCTCCTGCCCGACCCGACCCGCCCGTTGGGGTTCACGCGTGCTCGCTCGGGCGTGACCCACACTTCAGTGTCCCGCCTGCCCGACCCGATCCGCACGTTAGGGTCCGCCCGACCCGACCCGACCCGTCCCGCCCGTTAGGGTCCGCCTGCCCGACCCAACCCGCCCGGTAGGGTTCACGCGTGCTCCCTCGGGCGCGACCCACACTTTAGTGGCCCGCCCGCCCGACCCGACCCGCACATTAGGGTCCGCCCGACCCGACCCGACCCGTCCCGCCCGTTACGGTCCGCCCGCCCGACCCAACCCGCCCGGTAGGGTTCACGCGTGCTCGCTCCGGCGTGACCCACACTTTAGCGCCCCGCCCGCCCGACCCGACCCGCACGTTAGGGTCCGCCCGACCCGACCCGACCGGTCCCGCCCGTCAGGGTCTGCCCGCCCAACCCGACCCGACCCGCCCGTTGGAGCCCGCGCCCTTCCCTGGCGAAAGCCAACCCCGATGAAAGCCAATCCTGGCGAAAGCCAACCCCAGCGAAAGCCAACCCCAGGCGAAAGCCAACCCCGGCGAAAGCCAACCCCGGCGAAAGAAAGCCAACCCCGGCGAAAGCAAGCCCAGCGAAACGAAGCCCGGCGAAACGAAGCCTGGCGAAAACCAACCCCGGCGAAAAGCATCCGTGACGTGAATACGCGGTCCCGCGGGTACGCTCCGCACGGGGTACCCGCGAAATGGGCCCGGAGGGAGACGCAGGCGTGCTCCTGGCGTCGCGCCCGTGCGTGGCGGCTATCTCCTCGCGCCCTCGTGAGGCTACCTTGGGGAGGGGCTGCTGCCTGGCCGAGGGCGGCGGCGCGCTCGCGCGCCGTCGTCGGGCCCCCCCCCCTCGCCTGGCCCATTGCTGCGCTGCGCGCTCGGGGTACTCGCTCCACGGAGGCCCCCGGGGTCCTGGAAGGGGATCCCCACCCCTACGCCCGCCTCGGTCCTGCTCACTCCTAACTAACTCCCTCCCGCCTCCCCCATCCCTGCTCCTCCTCCTGCCGTCTCCTCCTCGTCCCTTCTCCTCCTCGTGCTCCTCCTCGACCTCCTCCTTCTCCTCCTCCTCCTCGTCCTCCTCCTCCTCCTCCTCCTCCTCCTCCTCCTCCTCCTCCTCCTCCTCCTCCTCCTCCTCCTCCTCCACCCACTCCTCCTCCTCCTCCTCCTCACATCCTCCTTCCCCCTTCCTTCATCTTCCTCTCCCTTCTCTGCCATCCCCTCCTCTTCCTCGTCCCTCATCCATGCTGCTGATTCCTCGACGATGGGATGACCAAAAGGTAACTCACCATATCGCTACTCCCCAGACCTCTCCTGGGGTGCATTATGAGCAGGATTTCGAGGCGAATCCAGCGGTGGCGACGAGGGCCTCCCAGGAGGCCCAAAAAGGAGAGAATGAGAAAAGGGTAGCAGTATAGGTACCTTTTCCTCCTCTGATTTCTTCCTCGTCCCTCCTCCATGCTGCTGCTCCCTCGTGGAGGCAAGGGCTTCGCCCGGTCCTGGCCCAGGTCGACCTGGTACTGCGAGCACTTCCCCTGCGGCTTCCGCAGGCGAGGCTTCGAGGAGGCCGGGCAGCAGCACGGAGCGACGCAAGGGGCCCTTGACCTCGCGACCCCTTCTCCAGGGAAATGTGGCATCCCGGGTCGATGCGTCGATGGCCTCTGGGCCCGAAGTAAGACGAGGCCAGGACCGAAGACGCAATCGGACCGAGATGACTCGGCAATGTCTGCGACTCGGACGGCGGGTTTGGAGGACGTCTCGGGCGCCGCGGCCGTTTCAGAGCGTTCCGGAGCGCTCCGGGAGCGTTCAGGAACGCCTTGGAACGGGTTTACTCCCATATGAGTGCTTGCACTGAAGGGGTCCTAGCGACAGTTGAAAGACTTGGCGAACATTCCCGCCGAATTTGGTAGCAAGCTGGGTTCCCAGGTTCCAGGATCTGGGTTCCCGGGTTCTGGGGTCATTGATTCCAAGCCGATTTCGGTGGGTTCTGGGTTGCCGGGCTCCCGGGTTCCGGGTCGATCTCCTCAGCGAAAACCGTCCACTGATTGGGGCTTTTCGCAAGAGTGACCCTGGATAAGAGTGACCTTCGGTGCGCGGCTTTCTGGAGGCCGCGGGGGGGGGGACCAAACAGAAGCGCGCAAGGCGCTATTACTGCATCGCAGCCGGCGATCGGGTGACCCCGGTGGACCCGCACCAAAACCCACTCCAGCGGAAGGTCACTCTTACGCGTAGTCGATTCTAGGCCCGTCCGAAAACCACCTGAAACCGGGCCAAGGATGAACAGCATCCATGAAAAAGCCGGACGTTCCAATCATTATTGACTACCTACCAGACCACCCCAACCCAACCCGAAGACCCGAATTTCGGGTGGGGGGGGGTAAGGGTTCCATACGTGTTTTTTTTCGATGTTTCCCGACCCCCCCCCCCCTGGAAATCGAGGGCAAATTTGGGCCTTCGGGTTGGGTTGGGGTGGTTTGGTGGGTGGTGAATTATTGTGTGAACTGGCACGGAGGCCGCGCGTGCGTGCTTCGCGCGTGGCGCGCGCGTGCTCCACGCGTGGGCAGACAGCGCTGACCCACGTCGGGGCCGCGGCTGGCGCGCCCAGGAAAGGAACGGGAGGAGAGGAGGAGGGAGGCGGAGACGGGGCGCGATCCTCCGCCCCACAAAAAATCTGGGAGGGGGTCGGAGGAGGGGGGAAATCGGACCCACGGTGCTAAAACACCGTAGCCCTTCAGACCCATGGAACTGCCAGGACTGCTGCCACACCTCGACTGGAGGTTGCACACTAAGACGTCCTAGAGCTCGAACGGCTCGATGCATCACCGATGCGTCGGCCATGCACCAGCGATGCATGGGCGACGCATCGGCGACGTCGGCGTGGAGAAAAAGCGGGACACTGCGTCGAGCCGCACCGCCGACGCACCGGCGGTGCAGCGCGACCCTCCGGCCCCGACCTACTCCGACCCCACCCGGGAGACCTGGAGGCAGAGAGAGGCCCAGGCTTTTAAGGGCGGCCCGGAGGCTCCGGCCTCGCCCGCCGCGGCCGGAGCGAAGCCCCGTCTTCAAGAGCGGCGAAGACATCATTTTGGGCGGCGAGTGATGGGGGGGGGGCACATGGGGGGGGGCAGCGAGGGCTGCCGAAATGGGGGGCCCTCTATAGGGACCCTAAAGGGGCGCCCGAAAAGGGCACCTTTCTTCCCCCACCCCCCCCCATACATCGCCCCCCCCATTAAGCCGCGCCCAATCCGCAGCCCCGCCCTCGCGGTCCGGATTCCAGGGCGCGGCCCTCTGGATACGCGGTCCCGCGGGTACGCTCCGCACGGGGCATCCGCGAAAACGCGCCCCGTATCTGCGGGAACGCGGCGCAGGGGCCCAGTCCGCGAAACCGCGGATCCGGACATGTCGCCGCGCCGTTTGTTCTGAACCCGCCCATGCACACGAAGCCGGCACCGCGGCAGACCTGACTGCAAACCTAATGTCCGAGGCGGAGTTTGCCCTGGTGGCCGAAGCGCCTTCCCCAAAACGTGCGGCCGCGCGTCGGACGGCGCGGCGACACATGGGCGACGAAAAGCAACAGGTCTCATGCGAGATGACGTGACGTGACGACCTTGCGAGGTGGCTTACGCGGGCCGCCGGCCGGGCTCGCCCCCATGGAAGCGGGGACGCTCACGCGCGGCCTCATGCGGGCAACTCACGCGCCAACGTCGGCGAAACTGAACCCGCTTTTGTCGCTCAGATGTGTTCGCCCACGACATCTGTGAAGGGGAACTGGGACACACAAATAAATACACACAAATAACCGGATTCCCCATATTTTCTCATATTTTCTGGGCTTCTGTCTTCCCCCCCACTTCCCATATTTTCCCATGTTTTCTGGGAATCGACGATTAATTGTGTCTGTGTGTATTTTCCCCTCCTGAATCTGGAAGGCCTCCAGGACAACCTCGGCCGGTTCCCTCCCCGGCGACCCAGCGCAAGGCTCGGCCCAGGGCCGCGGCCGGGAAGTGGCACCCACCCCTTCGGGAGGCCGCTGCTCTGGGCTCGCCCTCCGCGGGCACCGGCTCACCCGCTCGGACTGGGCGGCGCCGCGCGTCCACGAGAGCCTTTTGTTTCTACACCCTGCGAAATGCTTAAGAAATCATGGGTTAAGAAATTCGTAGCCTCAGAAACCCAACACTTCTACTAAAATCTTGGGATTCACATTGAAACATTAAGAATAATCGAGACTCTGGCCGAAAACTTAGGTTTTCTTAAGCATCGCCCAAGGTGTACTCGCAGCGATAGCGGGCGTTATGGGGGGGGAAGGGCGAGGTGGCGGGCAGGGCGTCACGCCTCCCCCCTGCCGTGCGGGCCTGGCACCACAGACTGTGGTGCCGGACGCACAGCGGCAGGCCCCGGGACGCCTTTGGGGGGGGGGGGGAGCGATACGTTGATTGGGGGGAGGGGGGAGGGGACGCACAGGGACATACTACCTCCGAGGCGCGCGTCCGACCTGAACATACAGTATATCCATATTGTAGTATATCGTTTCCCGAGCGGTGTGGCCAGAAAGCGCCCGCCATCACGCACACACTGCCCGTGGAGCCCAGCTGGACTGCTCGGGAGACCTGCTGAGGCCAGCCTGGACGACCTGGAGGGGCTGTCTCTGCGCAGCCTGAACCCTTACCCATCGGTCGGAAGAAGTAGATAGGAACCTGAAGAAGGCGTTGAACATAGATTGGGTGTCTGCCCGCCCCCTAGAGAGGACGGAAAAGGTGAAGCCACTGGATCACTGAAGTAGGAAGGCGCCCAAAACAGATTGGAATCTGGGGCTCCCAAAATACCTGCTTTCAACGACCGATGGGCACCTACTTCGAGAGCCAGAGCATGGCTCGAAACTGTTCTGCCACGGCCAGATGTCCAGCAACATGGTGGCCAGGACGCGCCCGAGGACGTGCTCGCGTGCACGTCACGGGGCGACTCTGGGCCGACCGCCGAGCCAAATTTCCGACGCCCTGGAAAACGGATTGGATGCGCTTCGCCGCTATCGGACCCTCGCCAGCCCCGAGTGAAGGGGCCCTGGGACACACAAATTCGCCGGCCCAACGGGCCAGAGGCGTGCTAAGATCTCCGGTAACTTGTTAACAATATTTCTAGTTCGCGCGCGCGGAGCGGCCCCTGGGGGCCCCCGGACGAAAAGTACCCCGGCAAGGTCCCGAGAGAAGCCCGGGAGAAGCCACCAGACCACTCCAGGGGAGGGTATTTTTCGACACCCCTCACGAGGATCGTGGCCTCCGAGGGGGGAGCCGCAATCGACTACCCCCAAGAGCCCCCCAAGAGGCCCTGGGGGCCTCCAAAACGCCGCCAAGGAGCCCCAAGAGACTCCCAAGAGGTCCCCAAGAGGCCCCCAAGAGGCCCTAAAGAGGGCTCCAGGGCCGGCGGCATGAGCGAAGCGATTAAATAAATAGACACAAGTGACAGGATTCCCCATAGGTTCCGATATTTTCTGGGTTTTTGTCTTCCCCACCACTTCCCATATGTTCCCATATTTTCCTGGGGGGTCGACGATTAATTGTGTCTGTGTGTGTTTTCCCCTCCTGACTGAGGAGAGGGTCGAGACTTCCAGGCACCCCGCTATGGAACGGCAACACCGAACATCGAACGTCCAGGCCTGAACTGCGGACCTCCAGGATGCATGACGTGGAAGAGGAGGCCAAAGCCACGCTTTGGAGGCGACAACAGGGGCGAATAGCCCAGGGGGGAACAATGCATGTATCCAGGGGCGCCGATGATCTATGTCTTCGACAAGGTTCCCGGGCGAATGCGTGTAATGCCCGCCCCTGGGCTATTCGCCCTTATCGTCGCCGCTGAATGCTGGGCCCTGGCATGGTATACGCATTGCAAAGCATGCGCCCTTCTGACCGCAGCCACGGGTGTGTGTGCGCACCACCCCAGGACCAAAACGGCCTGGGCCGGCCACTGTGCTGGAGTACTGAGCACACGCGCCCTTTGCGGGTAGGAGGAAGCAGGAGCAGGAGTAAGGGCAGCGGGAGGCGAAGACAGACTGAGCTGAGAAATATCATTACTGAGCAGGGGACAGAAGAGATAGAACGTCGAGGCGGCGGATGATGAGGATGCTGCCAGCGCCGCACGATGCACAGAACTGAGCTACTTCAGCTCCAGAGAGAAACACGCCTGCATCACTGAGGCAACTTTGTTCCGACACGGGAGCGATGGCCCCCCATCGTGCTGCGTGGCACTACTGACGCATAACGCAAAAGCCCGCCAGGATGCCCTGCAGGCAAGTGTCTGCACCGGACGCGATCACCGCGGGCAGATCCCCAGAAGTCCAAGCTGAAGCCCCTGGAGGTCTCAAACTGAAGCCCCTGGAGGTCTGCGAAGGTCTCCAAAGGCCTGCACTGAAACCCAACGTCACGAAGATGTTGCAACATCTGGACAAAGCACGGCCGGAGCCCTAGGCCCTAGACCCCACCGTTCTGCGACACTTCTGGAGCAAAGACGCCCGGCAACTCCAGAACACAATCGAACAAATGTTTCCTCTCTCCTGTCTGTGTCTTTGTCTGGGCGCCAGGCCTCAGGGTCGAGCCCTCGAAACCTCGATCCTGGCTCTGTCCTTCGAGCCCTCTCCGGTGACACCTCTGGGGGGCGGCCCTCGGGGCTCGGAAGCGAAGCCGGAAGCAAAGCCGGAAGCGAAGCCCTCGGGACCACGCCAGCCAGAAGCGAAGCCCCGAGGACGCCACCCCGAGCGACTTTGAGCAGAGAAAGAATAACAGCACAAACATAACCTCTCGACGGTCCGCCCGCCTTGCTTGGATCTGGGCTAGAACTCCCTCCCCGGCGTGCGGAGCGCGCCAGGGCCGGCGCCGGAGACGCCGCCAGGGGGGGGCCAGCGCGGGCCCAAGAGATCCGCGCAGAACGTCGAACCTACCTGCTTGCGCTGCTGTTTACTCTTCGATCGAGGCCCAGACGTCCGCGACCATGGCGCTTCCAGCAAGGGGCCCCAGGCAGCCCCGACCCCCCAGATCTCCGACGGCCTGCTTCGGCTCCGTTCCGGCGTCCTCCAAGACGATATCTCGACCTCCGGGGCCCGTGATACCAGGCAGCGGGGCCATCGGGAATGGGTCCGGGGCGGGAGCCTGGGCATTTTTGGAATAAGCGTGGGGGGGGTGCCCCCCCGACGGGGGTCAACCTCGCCTCGTCGTCGCGCCGCGACGGGGGTCGGAGCGCCGTTGAGCAGCGCTCGGGGATGGGTGAGGACCTCTGGGGCCGCGGATCAGAAAGGTCGCGTCGTCGGAGGAAGTCTTGGGCACTCTCCCTCCTCCCAGACCTCCGATCCACCCGAACGAACAACTGTGCTCAGAGCTTTCCCCATTGCCGTCCTTCGGGGCCCTCGCTGGGCCCTAAGGGAATCAACACCAACTGCTCATGATGACAAAGACTGGCCTCGGGAAATGGTCAGGACATCCTGGGACCCCGTGGCATTCACTGCACATCGGCTCTCTGCGCTCTGCCCCTGGGATAGTTGAAAGCTTCGGGAAGGCTTCTTGGAAGCATCCGCCCAGAAACCTTCTTAAAACCTTCCTCAGGAAGGTTTCGAGAAGGTTCTTGTTGGAGGAATCATGTTCAACAAATCTTCCTAACACCTTCCTCAGGAAGGCTTGTTGGAAGAATCCTCGTAAAAAAGACGTCCTAAATTCTTTATCAGGGAGGTTTTGTTGAAAGAATCCTGCGAAAAACCTCCTCAAAACCTTCCTCAGGGAGGCTTTTTGGAAGAATCCTCTGGCAGAAACAATTAGCTCGAGGTATATGAGAGGGCTGGCGGGGCTGGAGGAGGCGTCGGGCGCAGCAGCCGTACCAGAGAGTTCCAGAACACTCTGGAGCGAGCTACACTCTTCCCATGACTGCCTGCTTCGGGCCCCAGTGACAATCATCACAAGACGATCCAGGTCGACGAACAAGTCCCCAGGAAGGTGCCGATGCCTCCCTCGGCCTCACCTGGAAAGCATCACGACGTCGGAAGCCCTGAGAATCCGGGCTCATCTGGGGAAACTGGGAAACCGCGCCCGCTCGGCGTCGATATCTTCGGACTTGGTCGTCCTGACTATGGGAAAGACAGGCTGCTTTCTTCATGGGTCGCTCGACCGCATCTGGCAGCGGACCGATGCAAAGGGGCCCGAATGTTTCGTGTGCTCCTCAACCGCATTGTAAGAGACCACTTGTCCTGGAATGTCCCCATGCTCGATTACTTGGCAGACGATAATTCTGCACGTCGCCATTTTGCCTCAAGATACTCTGTCCCGCCATCTCGCGCATCACCGCAAAACGTTGTACACAAACGAAAGGGTGATCCATCGATCAATTGATAGCTTACGGGAAACATGCCGACCATAAAAATGTGGAGCACGACATGGCATTTAGAACGAATAGCAAAACGAAACCCGACGATTCAAGCGAATGTTTAAAACGAAGCTGGTGGAGTTTAAAACGCAAGCAAACAACGAAGCAAAGCAGTACCGAAAAACGGAACGAAAACACGCAACAAAGGCCCAAACCAACGCTGTTCCCAGTCCAGTTAGACAACTGTCTGTAGCACGACGGCGGCGACAGCCTGCCTCTCGCCATCTCTGCAGGGGGAGAGGCCGGAGCCCGGCGCGGGAGATAAGAGGGATAAGGGAGGGCAGTGGAGGAGGAGGAGGAGGAGGAGGAGGAGGAGGAGGAGGAGGAGGAGGAGGAGGAGGGAGGAGGAGGAGGAGGAGGAGGAGGAGGAAAAAGGAGGAGGATGGCGGGCAGGACGTGGAGGCAGTGGAGGAGGAGGAGGAGGAGGAGGAGGAGGAGGAGGAGGAGGTTGCGCCAGCGTCGGAGCGTCCGCAGCGCCGCCTCACGGTGCGAACAGCATCGCATCTCCCGACCCCTGCATGCCAGGGGTGTCTGCCCTTCCTGCCCGGTATTTCTGTTCAGTGCTGTTTCTTCTTCCCTGGTCTTCTCTGCTCCCTTTGCCCCAGGATGTCTCTGGTTGAATGGCTACGCCTGGTCCAGCTTGACACTGTTAATTGATCGCGCCGCGTCTTGCCTGGTAATGTTTCCTTATGCTGAACACTATTGATACATGTGTTCTGGATGTTCCTCATGTCCGGGTCTTGCTTGCCATGCTCCTTGCCTCGAGTTGCCTGGTGCGTTGGCTTATGTTATCTCTTCTTGCCAGGCATTGTCTTGTCGTTGTGCCGCATGCTGCCTCTTTCTGCTTGGCGTGCTTGCCGCAGTGTCCTTATTGATTGTTTAGTGTTGCATGGCACATTTCTCTCATGTGGAAAGTGTGCCTCTTCCCTGGAATTGATTGGTACATTACCAAGTGTGTGCTCTTAGCTGCTCTTGCCTGACATGATTGCTTCGTATCGCTTACTATTGCCTGGCCCTGTATGCTCGTTTTTCAAGCGTCACACGAATATGTTTTCTCACGATGTGCAATGGGGTGACTGACTGACTATTCGCACCCGTCAGGAGGCCGTTGTATATTCGGCCGCCCGGCCGCCGAGTGCGCATCCTATAGCGCAACCGACGGCAAGCAGCTGTGTTCTCGGCCGCCGAACGCGCATCCTATTGCGCAACCTGTGCAGCATTCATCTTGGTTGCCGAGTGCACAACCTTTGTCACAGCCCATGGGCGGAGCATGGCGCTACACATGGCTTGCGCAAACAAACCATAGTGGAACCCACAGATGGCGACGCCCATAAATCCCACAACCTCTGGCGCAACCCATTGATGCCGCATCACATGGCGCTACGCAGGGGTCACACAACCTATGGCGCTGCCAGTGGATCGCACAGCCCATGGCGCGCCCCATGGCAGCCAACCGACCAAGCAGCGAACTAACGAATCAATCAAACATCAAATAAACCAACTAATCGACCAACCCTTGCGGACATATGTTCTACCATCTGCTGCAGCACCGTCTTGCTTAACATTCTCTGCCGCCAGAACTCCTAGAAATTCGATTGATCACCCACTCAATGTTTGCTTTCCCTTCCCGTGAAGCCCAATCCAGGGTTTCTGTCACTTCTCCCGATGCTACAATCTTTCCGGGACGCCAGATCTCAGGGCTCCTCCTCTTGCCCCCCCCTCTCTTCGACGTTCCTGACCTTTCTGACATTCGACAAGCCTCCACAAGCCTACTGAGACCTCCAGGGGCCTCTGGAGATCTCGACCTCCTCCCGTCTGGCGTTTCCATGCTTCCTGTTCCTGCCCCTCTCCTCGTACTACTCCGTCTCTCCCACTTCTTCGTCCTCCCTTGCCCTCCACCTCCATGATTCCTCAACCTCAACGTGCCACGAGATACTGTCCAGACGGTGTCCAGGAGGCCGAGAGAGCCATCAGACGCTCCGCAGGATAGCTAGAATCCGAGCAACCAAAGAGCGGTACCAAGGCCAAGAGATGTTTCAAAGCGTTTTGCTTGCGCCCTCCTCAAGCACTACCTCCAAAATAGCACGTCAGGGTGACCCCTGGACGCCCAGGTAAAGCCAACATTACCACATATCTGATTATTCAGTTGAGGGAAACCTTTGTCACAAACGTTGGGAAACCACCTCACGTGACGCCCCTCCACCCAGCCTTAAATTGTATGTTCAACAAGCCTTCCCGCTGGGGCGGTGCCGGGGAAAGTTTGAACCCAATACCCGAAGGGGATGTTTGTTCTTTCTAATTTGGTCGTTCTTGTCACCACGTCATTTTTTCAGCCGTTCCCCCCCTTCTTCTAAGATATCTCCGCGGGGCTGACGGACTGGATCCGACAGGCCAGACATGTCCACCTGCCTTCCTGCGTGCATCTGGGCCCACCCAGTCGCGCAGGACCCAGTCCGAGAAGAGCGCGTTGGCCCATCCGAAGCCGTCGCGGTTGTACTTGCAGGGGTTCTCGAGGGAGAATCCCTCGTGCAGCTTGTTCGTCCCGCAATTCGAGGTCAGGATCTGCTCCATGCAGTGGCGCCGCTCCTCCTCTGGAGGGCCTAGAAGCGACATAGACATGATTTCTCTGAGGTCCGCGAGGATTTCTTGGATCGGCGACCCCCCTCCCTGGCGCGCGGAGCGTTGTAGGGGCGGCGCCGAAGGCACCGCCAGGGGGGCCCAGCGCCGATTCCAAGAACTTTGCGCGGAGCTCCGAGAAAGTATTTGTACAAACTTCTCTGTTGTTCGATCCTCGTTGTCTGCAGTCATGCCCTGCATGATCAGCCCGAGGTGCCACAGGCACTTGCCGTGACACTCGGGGCCGTGGAGGAGCCTCAGGCCGTGGCTCTCGTGCTGCGACCCCAGGCCTTCCAGGCCCGTGTGGTTCGCGCCGCTCGAAAAGAAGTTGCGGTTCTCGCCGCTCAGGACGAACCTGCGGGTCGGCTCGTAGAGGCCGGCGGGATCTGCGTAGCCCAGGTAAGGCAGCCAGAGCAGATTGGGCATGTTGGCGTCGTCCATCGATGTAGCGTTGCCCCAGCCGTCGACCTGGAATGCGTAGATCTTGTTGCCGCGGGCGTCCTCGACGACGCCATACTTGCGCACTGCCTCTGCTGGGAGGCGACCAGGAGGTCTGAACAAGTTGGGACCCCAGAGCATCGGCCAGGACGGAGGATGAAGCCAAATCGGCTCAAATCGGTCCCCAGAAACCCTCCCGGAGCCCATAGGGTGCAGTTCTCCATCCCGGATCCGTCTCTGACGGTCCCCGGCCCGAACACGGCCCCAGAGGCCGAAAAAACGGCAGCAGACCTTCTCGAACCCAGAACCTGGCACACGCCCCACCTTCCTGCTGGCCGGAACCGGTGTTCGGCCATCTCAGACCCCCAGATGGCTTCAAGCCTCTTCGACGATGCTGGCCATTTCCTCCAGCTCCGACGCGAGATCGGCATCCTTCATCGGCCCCTTCGCCATCTCCGCGGCTCTACGCAGAGCCACCACCACCATGATATTCTGAGGGATGTTGTAGCCAGCCATCACCTGGTCGTCGCTGGGCATCGCGAACGACCACACTAACCCTATGCCCTCATTGAACTGCCCATTCAGCGGTTTGTAAAAATATTCCGACTTGGAGAAATGCATCTGCTCGATGCGCAGGAGGCGCAGGGTAGCGCGCAGGGCCTCTTCGAACTCCACGTTGAGATGCGAGACCGTCCCGGTCTCCTTCCAGTACCTGTGCTGGTAAGGCTTCTGGCTGCGCGCAATCAGCCCCACCAGGTAGACCCAGCTGACATCGAGAGGCCCCCCGAGGAGGAGGAGGAGGAGGAGGAGGAGGAGGAGGAGGACGGACAGGAGGAGGAGGAGGAGGAGGAGTCTATTGAGGGGCGGTCTCGGCACCCCAACCCTGGGCCGCGGGGCGCCCCAGGGCCCCAGGGGCGCCGCGGGAGGCGGCGCCAGGGTGTTGGGACCGCCCGGCACCAGCCGGGGGGCCTGTCGAGGTCCGCCGGGAGTGCCCGGGGGGATGGCTGCCTGTGCGCCAGCGTAGGGCGACGAAATCTATACATATCCACTGCTCCCTGGCCAGGCCCATCCTCAACCCCGCAGCGGTGTATACGCCACGCCCTCCTGGCTTGGCCAGGAGGGCGCATACACAGCTCCTGGGTTCAAGATGGGCATGGTCAGGGAGCAGTGGATATGTATAGATTTCGTCGCCCGACAGCGGAAGCCGCGCCAGCCTGTGATGCAGCATCAGCGGGAACAGGAGGGCGTCGAGCTCGTAGTCCTTCTGGTAGGTGTAGTCGCCGCACTGCGGGGCGCACTTGAGGCAGTGGCACTCCGCGCAACCAGCGCTCGGCGGGCACGAGTCCTCGGGGATCTTCTGACCCAGGTCAATCCAGACCCTGGTCGGTCAGGACTTGCAGGATCCTGCAAGATCCTGCAAGATCCTGCACCCAAACCCTGGTCAATGCGAAGGATCCTCAAGGATCGTGCAGGATCCTGCACCCAAGCCCGGGTCAATGCGACCCTGGCCCTGCAGGATCCTTCAAGGTCGGGCGTTCTGGCAGACCCCCGTTTGCATGGACCCCCATCTCAAAGCTTCCGAAGTCCTTGTTGGGGCCCGCGTCCGGGCCGTGACCCTTCGTGGGGTAGAAGGCGGACGCGTACGGATCGCTCTTCGGGGGAGGGCCATCGAACAGTCGGGGGCGTCCAAAAGGGGGGCGTTTAAGAGGGGGGTGCGCAAATCATGGTCGGCGGCACGTGCGCGGCCCAGAGGGGGGGTCCGGGGACGCGTCGAAATAAGAAGAGGCGCCATGAAATTGGGGGAGATATCATGGCCCCCGCCATGAGATAGATCCACCCCCCCCAGGCCATCACCCCCCTCTGGGCCGCCCCCGAAACACCCCCCCCGATCCTGGACAGGCCCGCCCGGAGGCCCAGGGTCGGTGTGTGTGTGCGCCCTCCTGGCCCGGCCAGGCAGGAGCAGGCACTGCTTCACGAGGGCAGGAGGAGCCCCAATTTCGGGTTGGGGGGGGATACAGTCGGGTCGCTGAAAGAAGGAACGCGAAATAAGGAACGAAGCCCCTTCTTGGCCCTGTAAGCGCCTCCGTGCCCCAGGAGGGCAAGAGGAACAGCACTGGAGGAACCTGAGGAACATCGAGCCTCTTCCGAACCCAAACTGTTCCTTATTTCAGCGTCTTGACTGTACGGGTTCCATGTGTTTCTTCAATGTTCCCCGACCCACCCCCGCTGCAAATGGAGGGCACATTGCGGCCGTCGGGTTGGCTTGGGGCGGCTTGGTGGGTGGTGAAGAACCGACACGACGACGGACGAACGACAGACGAGGATGCGATGCGACCACCGTTGTGAACGGTGTCTGGGCCTAGCTCAGGACCAGGTGGGCGAGGCCGTGGCCTCTAGCATCTGGCTTGCCTTGGTACACGCAGTGCGAGACACGGAACAAAACTACGAGGAGGACGACGGGAGGAGGAGGGGGAACCAGACACCGCTCTGGGCCCCAGGATCGATCAGGCCCTGATCGTCGAGGTGGCCTCGGCTGACGGCCCCCCCCCCGAGCTGTTGATGAAGCGGATCTGCCTCGACATGGCGGCCTCCAGCACCCTCCGCAAGGGGCTGCCCGCCTCGCTCCTGGCAGCCAGTGGGACGTACGGCTCCAGCTGCACGGAGCTGTCCCGCAGCCACATCTGCCCGATGTCGCCGGTGGAGACGAAGACGGTGCCGTCGTCCCTGAAGAGGGAGAGCGTCTGGCTCGCCGAGTAGGGGAAGGCCTGAGACCACATGCTCGCGAGGGCATGCCCGTCCAGTCCGCGCAGAGTGCCAAAGTGCTTTATCGCGCCGTGCACGCGCGCCGCCTCGGCCTCGACAGCTCGCACCGCGTCTCGGAGCGTCTCCGCGGAGATGGCATCGCGACGACTTCTCCTTGCCGCCGGCCGCCGCCCTGCTGCGTTATCGGCGTCGACGTCGATCGCGCCCGCGCTCTCGAAATTACCAGCGTTCAACGATACCGCAGCCCCCAGAAGGGCGGGCACCAAACATATACGTAAACACATTGGTCCGGTAATGTAAAATATGCCGACACGACGCGGCTTGAGAAAGCATACCTACGGGGGAGGAGAAACACAAGAAGATGAAGAACAGGAGGACCACGCGGATGCGACAATGAACTCCATGGGCGGCAATCTGTGACCGCCGAAGCGCGATGCTGCGTTCTCGAACCATGTAACAGCGAATACACCGTCCACCAACTCAGCACGAGCCAACCGGACCAAAGCCACACGGAGAGTCCGAAGCACTCACGCAGGACTGCATCACAGCACCTCCGGGGACAGAGAGAGGCCGAGAAGATCAGAGCACGAGGCAGGGGTTGGCCCCCCCTTGCCCTGCTGCTTCTCTGCCTCCGCACCTCCGCAAGCATGGGCACCACACCAAGGGCGCCGTGACCTGTTCACACCGTGGACCCAGGGAGGTCTGGACTTGTGTGCACCCTGGGGATCAGAACTTTTGGATGGGCAGGAGGGGGCGGCAAAAAGGGAACACAAGATGGGAGAGCAAGATCAGATTGTGTTGGTGAGTTGTTCACCGCGATTACGGTCAGTACCATGTCTCTGGTGAGCTGCACCCCCCGCGGTTGCGGTCAAGATTGCCTTGCGCAGGCGACTTATCAACCCCCCCTGTCCCCATTCAATAGAGAGGACGCATCTCTGACCCACAAGCACACACAAGTCTGGACCCTTCCCCTGGACGCCTTATTCATCCTGATACTTTTTTGATGACCCCAGGGCCCGACAAGGAATCCTGGAGGCCAAGAAAAACGACAAGTGCTCCGTCCCACTCCTCGTTTTGGATCAAACACTGGCTGCTCCAACGTTCCTCCTCCCCCTCTTCCACCCCCATCGCTCTCCTCCTCCTCTTCCACGTCCTCCTCCTCCCCCGTGCCCAACAGGCAGTCAGGAAGAGCATTAGCGAGGCTTCTCGGAGTGCAACTCATGACAGACATTATGGGCACAACAGTGCGCGTGCATCGCCATCGCAATGGGAAGTATGTTTGTAAGTACCATCAGGTACACGACTGCAGGGTGTGGAAGGAGAAAACAATGATCATCAAGAAGCCCACCAGTGTGCTCCTCATTGGCCCTACCTATGGAAGTGATTTCCAGTATGCTCTACCGCACATACTCCGAAGGGGAACCTCGGGCTACTTCTCAAGATACCAGAGTACAGATATGACAATACATGGAGCATCTCTCGGAACGACCGAGAAGTGAGCTGAACGGGAGAGGGGAGCACGGAATCATAACTGTAGAGGCAGCAGCCCCCCAGAAACAGTCTGGGGTCTCGGACCGTCCGTCTCTCCCCCCCCTCTCCTCCCTTTGAGGTCGTGTCGTCGTTTCCTTCCCCCTTGGCGTGGGCGCCCTGCTAAGCCCGCGCGTCCCCTCCCCATAGGGCACGCGGCAGGGCCAGCAGCTGCTCCCCCCGCACTGACCCGATGGGACTCGTGATGTAAGGCAGCGAGCGTCTCTTACGGGGCCACCTCGGAGCTCGGTCCTTGAGCTACGGGGTATGCCCCCTGCCGGCCCTAGTGAGAAAGCAGGGCCGCTGCACAGCAAATCGCAGGGGATGTTGGCAAAAGCGCGCAGGTCGCCCGAGCAGGCGCTCTGACGTTACGCCCCCTTTGTGAGAATGCCCTTGTCCTTGTCCTCCTCCTCCTCCTCCTCCTCCTCCTCCTCCTCCTCCTCCTCCTCCTTCTCCTCCTCCTCCTCCTCCTCCTCCTCCTCCTCCTCCTCCTCCTCATCCTTGCCCCCTTCCTCCCACGTGCCCTGTTGTGGGGCAACATACTGCGTAATTGTCGCCCGTTTCGTGGGCTGCTGGGAGGTCCAGCGGAGTGGTTTGTCACGCAGATCCAGACGAGACCTCGCGGTTCCCTGGGGGGCTGCCAACTGCACAACCGTCGCCACTTTCATAAGCTCCTGGGAGGTCCAGTGCAGTGGAGTGTCACGCAGACCCATGCGAGACCTCGCTGCCCCCTGGGGGGCTGCCAACTGCGCAACTGTTGCAAATGCATGGGCTCCTGATAGGTTCAGCAGAGTGGGCTGTCACGCAGACCACATCCCTCTCTCTGGGAGGCTACCAACTGCCAAGTGCGAAACCGTCGCAACAAATTGCTGGTTCAAAACGGTGGCCCATCGGGACCCATCCCTCCCTTACGCACGCCTTTCAGGCGACCAGAAAGAATCATTTTGAGGAGGAGGAGGAGGAGGAGTTCCTGTGAATCGTAGAACGCGTGAGCCCTTCAAGCAGCTTTCATAACACATTGCGTCTTCTGGCACGTTACCATCAGCATAAAGCGAGCCTAAGACTATGGTCATTGTTGCATATGGGTTGGGCACGTCTGGAGCAATCAAGACGCGATGGCGTCTGCGGATACCCCTGATCCGCTTCTACCTCTCCTCCTCCTCCTCCTCCTCCTCCTCCTCCTCCTCCTCCTCCTCCTCCTCCTCGTCCTCCTCCTCCTCCATCACCTCCAACCCAGAAGGGCCCTCTCCGTCCCCGTCGCACACACAGATCCTCGCAAGAGCTGGGTTCCAAGTCTGTTACAGAATCGACGTGGCCGGCAATTGCCGTCTTGCCTCCTCCTCTTCCTCCTCCTCATCCTCCTTCTCCTCCTCCTCCCGCCCCAAAGGGCCACCTCTTGGCAGGAGCTGAGGCCGCTTGCGGCCTGGAGAGCGAGCCTCTGGCTGCCGACGAGGGACAGGACATCTATCTTGGCGGGCTCGTTGAACGACTCCACGGCAAGGGGCGGCCCAGGCACCCAACGCCCTGAACAAATCAGAACGGACGTGTTTCGCGCCCTTCAGCCTCTGTGGGCTAATCTCGGCCCCCAGGACCGTCAACAGGAACGGCTCAGGATGAAAAGCAGGAAAGGGGTCCAAACCTGTGGGGACCCCACGTTGTGAAACAAACTACGGCATCGGATGTCAAGGGAGGCCGACACATACGCGCACAGGGAAAGACTCTCCATGTACATTCCCCTGCTGCTGTCGCTCCACCACCGCCACCTGCTCCTTCCGCTCGACGTGCTCATCGATGCGCATCGTGCTGCTCGTCACCCTTGAAGAGAGCCGCGTGCTTTTAAAAGTCAAACCCGTTGTCAAACAAATAAAACCCGAGGTATTCAAACAACAGGTCCTGAGAGAACTGCGCGCTTTCGATATCGAAATAGAATTCCCAGAACACGCGTCTTGTTTTGAAGCCGCGTCCGGCTTCCAAAAGCATGCCGTTCTCTCGCCCTCTTCCAGTCATCCGCCTCCTCACACTCCATGATCCTCTCGTCCCTCTCCCACCAAGGTCCTTCCTCCTCCGTCCGCCCTCCCTCTGCCACCGTTGCACCACTACCGCCCTCCCTCTCTGCCTGCCTCCCCTCCTCCTCCTCCTCCTCCTCCTCCTCCTCCTCCTCCTCCTCCTCCTCCTCCTCCTCCTCCTGTCCTCCTCCTCCCCAGGCGACGGCGACGACCTCGGCCCCACGTCGCAGGCAGACGCCCTCCTCATCACCCTCGGTCTGGAAAGGTGGGACAAGCGCAGACGTGATGAGGCCATTGGCCACGGAGCAGAGGGTGGAGGGGGGCGGCAGGTTCTGTGGCAACTCGTAGGAGCCTTCCATGTCATCTTGCTGGCGCTTGCGGATCGACGCTAATCGGCGCTAACCGACGCGAACCGACACCAGATCAACGCCAACCGACGTTGAAGCAGCGTTGTTCATCCATTACCAAACGCTATCGCACGCTAGTGCATTCTAAAAGCTGCATCTCCAGGACACACGGGGACCCCATGAGATACTACCGAGGGAAAGGGGGCGGGGACCCGGTGACTTCCACAAAGCGGGTGCGTGCCGTGACGACTTGCGCGCTGGTTTCTGACACCCGCAAAGAGGGATCAGTCTTGAGAGATCGCGGCTTCCCGATAGCGCAGGTCCATCGATAGCAACTGGTTCTGGGCCGCTGGAGGCGATCAACCGTAACGAGCCTACCGAAAATGAGTATGACGCCTGCGTTTGCCAGGCCGCACCCATGACGCGAACGATCGCGTGATGCGCTCTTCTGAATCCCGTGGGGTTTCATGCGTGCGCGTACGTCCTGTGTTTCGCGGGGGCCGAATACTGCACCTGGGAACTGAAATCAAAGTAAAAGAACACGCAGGGATTGACAACGCCATACCGCTGGAGATCTGGGAAGGCCACCCTAGCAAGAGGACACTCCTCTGGGATCTATGGCGAAGAAACATCCGGCGACCCTTCGGCGTGTGGAAGACCCCGTCGTCGTCGTCGGTCGTCGTCGTCGTCGTCGTCGTCGTCGTCGTCGTCGTCGTCGTCGTCGTCGTCGTCGTCGTCGTCGTCGTCGTCGTCGTCGTCGTCGTCGTCGTCGTCGTCGTCGTCGTCGTCGTCGTCGTCGTCGTCGTCGTCGTCGTCGTCGTCGTCGTCGTCGTCGTCGTCGTCGTCGTCGTCGTCGTCGTCGTCGTCGTCGTCGTCGTCGTCGTCGTCTTCGTCTTCGTCGTCAGCCCCACAGAAATTTCAGTCGAAGGGAAGCCCCTTCCCTTTCCCTTCCAAGCCGGGGTGGGGGTAGGGTGGGGGGGTCAATTTCAGTTCCAGGGGCGTTTGGACAGCCGCGTCTAATCAAACAGCACACAGGGCACTGAGCCAACAACCACACACTCTTCTCTACCATCTTCTTCACAGCGGGGGTGGGTGGGGGGGGAGCTGGGGAAGCGGGTGGGTAGTGGAGGGGACGGCGGGTCAGAATGCCGCCCCCGCGGGGCTCCAGAAGGGCCCCGGGGGTGGCGCCAGCGGGGATCGGGGGGGGTCCCGCCTTCAGGGTCGGCGGCGCTGGCCGTACCGCAAGGCCGTCGCAATACAACATCGTGAAGACTCAAGCCCCGGAGCCCCTGCGACACCACCCGCGTCGGATCGGGCCCCGTGGCCCGACGTTGAGCTCCAGGGCCTCGCGCAACAAGAGATGCGGCGCCCGCATCTCGGCACAAACCCTCGATGGCGTGATCCGGTCAGAACCTGGACCCCCCCGGGGTCTGGATCCCTTTTGGCGGCGCGCCTGGGTTGGGGAAGGGAGAGGAGCAGGCCTTCTCAGCAGACAGCGGGGCGTCTCACGAGCCCTCTGGCATTCTGTCAAATGTTCCGTGTCTCCGGGGAAGGCTTTAAACACTTCTCAGCAGGCCGGAGGACGTCCGAGCCTTCTGAAACGGCCCGCCCCCTCACGTTTTGGCACAGGTCTCGGCTGGGAGGAAGACACCTGGGGGGGGCCCAGGGAGCGCCACCAATCATTCCCCTGGACCGGGTTTCCACCCCGAGTCGTTTTCCGACGGTCCCCGGCCCAGCGTGGGCCACCAGAGCACGACAATCCGCCGACCCTTGAGGCGTGTGCGACCAAATCTTTGTCTTTACACTTGTGTTCGTCACGCTCCTCACTCAACCATTAGGGGCTCTGAAAACTGTTCGGATCTCTGTTGCTCGCACTCCTCACCGCATCCCCTGTGACGTTGCCCCTTGGTTTCGGGCCATAACTCGGGTCTCCAGTGGCCGTTCGGGACGATCTGGACACCCCATCGGACGCCCTCGGCGATGCGCAGCTGAAGAGCATCCCCAGGCTGGAAAACCGCCGCGAACCAGCGAGAACGCCCGAAAACGTCGAAACTCGAACCTCGGACTTCGAAAACGCTCCAAATTCACGACCGTAGCCTCGTGAGAGTCAGCGTCGTCAACATGGTCGTCATGTGAACGTTTTCTTATTCGGCGTTTCGGCATTGGGCGGAAATGGGGGGGAGGGAGGGGTCTGGCTCTGGACCTCTGCTCAGAGCGGCTGTTTGCAGCAGCGCGTCCGATGGGGGAGACTCCACCTGCTCGAGACAGGCGCCCAAAACAGCCAAAATCTACTCCATGGGGGGGGGAGGGGGGGGTGCGAGGGCCCGCGCCGATCATCATCATCATCATCATCATCATCATCATCATCATCATCATCATCATCATCATCATCATCATCATCATCATCATCATCATCATCATCACCACCACCACCACCACCACCACCATCATCATCATCATCATCATCATCATCATCAGCATCATCATCATCATCATCATAACCATCGTCCGCAACCGTTTGGACCCTGGCCGCCGGACTCCGCGGGCCTCCCGCCGACCTCCGCCGGCAGAGCCGCCCTTCGCCATCCCGGCGCTGGCTACCGCCGCCCTTTCGACGCACGCCGCCGAAGAAGACTCCTCCCTATCCAAACAAACCCTCCTCCCCCTCCTCCTCCTCCTCCTCCTCCTCCTGCGCGACGGCAGGCCGCGCACCCGGGGCGGGCCACGCGCGAGGGTTCAAGGCCCAGCGCCCCGCGCCCGACGGGCCGCCGACTGAGGCGAGGCCCAGCTCCTCCTCCTCCTCCTCCTCCTCCTCCTCCTCCTCCTCCTCCTCCTCCTCCTCCTCATCGTACCCATCCCCCTTCCCCTCCTCCTCCTCCCCCTCCTCCTCCTCCTCCTCCTCCTCCTCCTCCTCCTCCTCCTCCTCCTCCTCCTCCTCGGCCCCTCGGGGGCGCGACCCCCTCGTGGGGCGCACTGGATGGTGCCCGCGGCTGCCTCCTCGCGCTGCCGGGGGCGGGCCTGCTGCGCGACCGGCGTGCCGAGGGCGCGGCGTGTGGTCGGGGGGGTGCGCAGAATACAAAGGAATTCCTTTTGTGGCGGAATACAAAGGAATTCCTTTTGTGGCGGAATACAAAGAGATTCCTTCTGTGATGGAATACAAAAGGGATTCCTTTCGTGGCGGCTTCCCACCCCCCACATCCCAAGGACTACCCCCCACCCTACAACGAATGCAAAAAGCTTCGTTGTAGGTCACTCTGTTCCTGAAAGTTCGCCTCTGGACCCGAAGCCACGAAGCTTCGAAAATAGCAGAGATGCACGGAACGCAGAGACAGTCCAACCCGCGCGATTTGGCCCAAGACAGCCTCAGGCAACACCCAGTCGGTCCAAGAGGGCCTCCAATACACGACATGGGGAAAAAGCTTCAAGAAAACAACGAAGCGTTAGACAAGAACTTCAAAATATCAGCATGTTATGATAATCGTCCGCTGCCCTCGCATATTGTCCCAGTATCGTTTCAAGGCAGCACCCAGACATCCCAATACAGCTCTGACGTAGCCCACGAAGACAAAGCGGGGGGCCGGCGGCAGAGGGCGAAGCCCGTACGGATTTGCCATGACCCGAGGCAGGTGGCGACATCGAAACCCTACCCCCTCAACCATCGATTCCCCTGAATCGATAGGACGCGGGGGTAGGGTTCGGATTTCGCCACGCGTTCGACGACTCCCGAACCCTACCCTCGCCGATCTATGATTCTGGCAACTCGATGGGCGGCGGGGGGATGACGCAGGATGACATACTAGTATTGCGCACCCCCTCTTGGAGGCGCGCGTCCGAACCGAGCATGTAGCACAAACATATTGTGGCATGTCGTTGCCCAGGCAGTACGGTCAGAATGCGCACGCCGCCGATCATAACTATAAGATTCCTCAAGGCGCGCGTCGCCCAAGAGGTGCAGACGCACACACACACACACACACACACACACACATATATATATATATATAGTATACGAATAGAGAACAAAACAACTGCAGAAACAACAACTCTCGGAGGTCCGCACGGAATGCTTGGATCTGCGCCAGGGGCGACGCGGGAGGCGCCGCCACGGGGCTCCAACGCAGATCTGAAACAAATCCGCGAGGAGCTCCGAAAGTGCACGTTGGTGTCACACGTTCTCCTTCGGACACGAGCATGCTTCGGTGATGCCGAAGGGGGTCCGGGGGAAGGCCGCTCCAGCCAAAAAGCACTCTTCTGCGCCTCGCCCAGGCGCGGGGGCGGGCGCCTCCGGCCCCACCGGGAAGCGCAGCGGGTGGTCTCGGGCAGCTCGCACGGTGGCCTGCCTCCTCACGGAGCCGAGGCGGATGGAGAGCACCGCGTCCTGACAGGGAGCGGGGGGTTCGCCAAAATTTGCATGTACCTTCAGGGAGGGAAGTGGGGGTGCATAAAGTCGCTTGCTCGGTGGTGATTTGTACACCGCCACCCTCCCCTGACGCCCAAGAACAATATATCGCAGGGTGTCTGTATGTATGTATGTCTTTGTGGCTGGGGGGCGCGTAGAGGCGGATACGTGCCATTCGTGTCCACGGCAAAACAGAACCGAGCACATGCACAAACCAACACCGCAACGACACCGAAACGGACCGGACCGAAAGACAACATGCAGCCTAGAGCACCACAGTAGAATACCAACCGACCGAAGCGAAGTGATCGAATGCAAACGATTGCGAAACAACCAGACCAGCCGAACCGCCAACATCCTTGGGAGGGCTGAAGAGGAAGAGAAGATGAGGAGAGGGGGTGGGCGAAGACGAAGACGACGATGAGGAGCACACACAGGACAGCATCGATGGCGATGATCAACGTGATGCAAGGATGACGAGGGCTTCTCTGGGCACCTGATTCGTGCAGGGACGTTTCAAAGTTCGCAGGCGCGCCGCCAAGTCTCACCACTCCCTTGGACCCGACATGCCTCCCAGGGCGCAGGAGAGCGGCGCGAAGTGTACACGTGGCGTGGCAGACGTGCTTGTCTGCGTCAACCCTGCAAGGCCGAAGAAAGGGGCGCAAGAAAGTGCCAGAAACTGCGCGCATGGCACGGCGCCTGGGAAATGTGTGTGTGTGCGTGTGCGTGTGCCGTGTGTGTTGTGTGTTGTGTGTTGTGCGTGTTGTGTGTTGTGTGTGTGTTGTGTGTGTGTTGTGTATTGTGTGTTGTGTGTGTTGTGTGTGTTGTGTGTTGTGTGTGTGTTGTGTGTAATGTGTGTGTTGTGTGTTGTGTGTTGTGTGTTGTGTGTTGTGTGTGATGTGTGTGTTGTGTGTGTTGCCTGTGTATTGTCTGTGTGTTGTGTGAGCTGTGTGTGTTGTGTGTTTTGCTTGTTGTGTGTTGTGTGTTGTGTGCGTTGTGTGGTGTGCGTGTGTGTTGTGTGTTGTGTGTTGTGTGTGTTGTGTGTGTTGTGTGTTGTGTGTGGTGTGTGTTGTGTGTGCTGTGTGTATTGTGTGTGCTGTCTGTGGTGTGTGGTGTGTGTGGTGTGTGTGGTGTGTGTGGTGTGTGTGGTGTGTGTGGTGTGCGTGGGTGTGTGTGGTGTGTGTGTGGTGTGTGGTGTGTGTGTGGTGTGTGTGGTGTGTGTGTGGTGTGTGTGTGGTGTGTGTGGTGTGTGTGTGGTGTGTGTGGTGTGTGCGGTGCGTGTGGCGTGTGTGTGGTGTTTGTGGTGTGTGTGGTGTGTGGTGAAGTGTGTGTTTGTGTGTGGTGAGTGTGTTGTGTGTGTGTTTTATGTGTGTTGTGTGTTTGTCTGTGTGTGCGTGTGTGTGTGTGCGTGTGTGTGCGCGCGTGCGTGCGTGCGTGCGTGCGTGCGCGCGTGCGTGCGTGCGTGCGTGGGTGGGTGGTGGGTGGTTGGGTAGTGTGCTGTGTGCGTGGTGTGTGTGTGTGTGTGGTGTGTGTGGTGAGTGTGTGTGTGGTGTGTGTGGTGTGTGTGGTGTGTGCGGTGTGTTGTGTGTGGGTGTGGTGTGTGTGGTGTGTGTGGTGTGTGTGTGTGTGGTGTGTGTGTGTGTGTGTGTGTGGTGTGTGTGTGTATGTGTGTGTGTGTGTGTGTGTGTGTGTGTGTGTGTGGTGGTGTGTGTGTTGTGTGTGTGCGTGGGGTGGGTGGGTGGGGGGGTGGGTGGTGGGTAGGTGGGTGCGTGGGTGGTTGGGTGGGTGGGTGGGTGGGTGCGTGGGTGTGCGTGCGTTCGTGTGCGTGCGTGTGTGTGTGTGTGTGCGTGCGTGGGCGTGCGTGCGTGCGTGTGTGTGTGTGCGTGCGTACGTGCGTGCGTGCGTGCGTGCATGCGTGCGTGCGTGAGTGCGTGCGTGCGTGCGTGCGTGCGTGTGTGTGTGTGCGTGCGTGCGTGCGTGCGTGTGCGTGCGTGCGTTCGTGCGTGCGTGTGTGTGAGTGTGTTTGTGTGTGGGGGGGGGGTGTGTGCTGTGTGTTGTATTTTGTGGGTTGTGTGTTGTGTGTTGTGTGCTGGGTGGGTGTTGTGTGTTGTGTGTGTTGTGTGTGTATTATGTGTGTGCGTGCGTGCGTGCGTGTGTGTGTGTGTGCGTGTGTGTATGCGTGTGTGTGTGTGAGTGTCTGTGTCTGTGTCTGTGTCTGTGTCTGTGAGTGTGTGACTGTGTGTGTGTGTCGATCTCGCTTGAGGGCCCAGCCGCGCGCGCCCGCTCCGGTGCTTCGACTTACTCCGTCTCGTCGCCGCGCGCGAGGCTGCTACCGCCCAGAAGTGTGTGTATGTGTGTTGTGTGTGTGTTGTGTGCTGTGTGCTGTGTGCTGTGTGTTGTGTGTTGTTTGAGTGTGTGTGTGTGTTGTGTTGTGCATTGATGTGTGTGTGCGTATGTTGTGTGTATTGTGTGTGGTGTGTTGTGTGTTGTGTGTTGTGTGTTGTGTGTTGTGTCGTGTGTTGTGTGCGTGTGCGTACGCGCGCGCGTGTGTGTGTGTGTGTCACCGCCCCGCTGGACCCCCCAGGGGCCTGGAAGGCCGACCTTTCCTTGCCGGTACTATTTGTAATGTAAAGCCTGCCCCTGAAGATACACGTCGGTCGGTCCGCTTCCAGCTCCGCCGTTCGTGCCATTCCAGGTCCGGTACGCTAGCCTCGCATGCCTCCTACCACGAGATCCAAGAAATGGACGAGCGCAGGATGACCAAAACAAAACACCCAAAGCGAAAGGAAGTGGGTCCCCTCCAAATGCCGCGTGACCCGGGCAGCTCGCATGACAGAGCGACGCGTGAGCTCTGCTAACAGGACCGACTCCCATGATCTTAATTCGTTCAGGTGCCTCATCTCGGCCAAGACAAATTTCTGATTTGGCATGAAAGGACCCCGAACCTTTGGGAGGCGACCTGAGTTGAGAGAGCCAAAACAACAGGCATAAATGGAGTCTTTGTCTTGACGAACCAAGCCCCGCCAATATTTATGATCCCTAACGCAAAGACGGGGACCTTGCTGAGGTCAGGTCTTCATTAAGTGATTATGGAAAAGGGTTCTATCACGATAAATGAAGTTTCAAGTGCTGCTCCAGCGCGCGATGCTCAGAACGGACTGGCGAACCCATCCACTGTCGACCTCGGACGACGACGGCGCGCTCTGGTGGCAAAGCGGGCGGGAAAAGAGGGGGATGCACAAGCAAGGGTCCGAGGGCGATCGTTCGACAAATGCAACGCCCAGTAAAGCGATATTCCGGGGCCCCAAGGGGCAGTGGATCGACATCTGTGGCACCCCTCTGGAGCCCGAAATTATTAAGGTGAAATGACACCTGGCGGGAACCCTATACGATGGAAGCGTGTAAACTGTGGCATCGGAGAGGGGGCGATAAAGAAGACGAAAGAGCATCCAGGCATAGCACACGACATACACATGAACATCCAGTGCCACCAGATGGGGGGGAGTGCGCACCCGAGAAACCCGCGCGGACCTCTAAAATCTGGCCAAAGACCAACGGTGTGAACAGTGAGGGAAGGCGAAGCCAGCCAAGGCCGTCGTCAAGGCCTTCGCCGCGAAGGCCTTCAAAGACGAATTCTTAAGGCGGCGTGGTCCCATGATCTGTGTATATGCAAGCCCCTTGTGCTCCTCGAGGGACGGAGTCGTAGAATGAGAGCTGTGGGCGAACCGGGCAGGGCAGCAGTCGGGGGCCCCCGAATGGTGTGGTGACCACACGTGGTCGGGGCTGGGGTCCATGGGGATCTGGGGTCACGGCGCCGCCTTGGGACTCGGGTCGCTGTTCGAAGACGCCTCGGGTAACTGGGGCCACCGAGATCCCAAGACCATGCAGTGACGGGCCGCGCGGTGAGGTCTCTTTGGATTTCGAGGTCACCACGCGGTCCGTCACCACGCGGTTTTGGTACCCCCGAGGCAGGACCC
>CAUYUJ010018281.1:733154-753154 GCA_963575745.1 Prorocentrum cordatum | reverse complement strand
GACCCCTTTCCCTTGGACTCCTGCTGGGATGGCCTCAGCACATCCCTAGATGGCTCGCAATCGGCACATCTTCTAGCCAACTCGGCAAGGGCAGGGTTTCAGGGCGGGGCCGAGGCGGCTACGGAGAGGCGGTTTAGAGGAGATCGTTTCGAGGACGGAGGGGGGACGAGATAAAACCCATGAGAATCTCAAGGATATTTATCTCTGTGTCCCCTTTCCTCGTCTCTCTCCTTTTTACTCCTCTCACCAGGGGTTTTGTGCTACAGGGGGGCTGCCAGCGGAGACCCCCCCCATGTCCTCCGGGGACTCCGAAGCCTGGCCAGGGGCGGCAGCGCGACGCGAGTCCGAACCCTCGGAGTTGACCGGGAGCGGCAGCGCGACGCGAGTCCGAACCCCCTCGGGTGAGGGCGGCAGCGCTCGACGCGTGTCCGAACCCCCCCCCGGGACCCCTTTCCATGCACCCCTTTCTGGTTTACCGCCAATATTTCCCAGGGACGGGTGGGGAGGGTCTGGAAAATGCTGACAGCGAAGCTGCTCAGATATTTTGCACCTTCTTTTCACTCTCTCATCCCACATCAAAGTTAAGAGCACTCGCCAGTACACGAAATCGTTCCAACTCTGCAGGCAAGAAATCGTTCTGAAGCAAAGTTTGCACACCGTCACTGATGTACAGTCTGGCCACAGCAGTGTCCTGCCATCTCCCAACTATCAAAGTCAAGCCCATGTTCTCGAACCTTCTATAATGAGTGGTGGCACCTCCACGGCGTAAAGAATATATCTGATATCCGTGCCGCTCCAGGTTCAACGACCTCAAGAGAGCTTTGAACACATCACGAAATTCGGGCACGGTGCCCTGCAGCAACGAGCTCTCAGGCGGCAAATTCTGAGTGAGCACTCTGATGAAGTGAACAATCCTGGCGTCGTGGAGTGCGACCGACTCCTCACAGTGTCGTCTCTTGCCTGCCTTGGTCACTGGCAAGGCTATGACAAGGCTGAGGCCGTCGTTGCTGAACTGCAGCTGCCACTTACGAAGAGTGAGAAGCTCCATTGTTCGCAAAAATACGGAGTAGCCAATCACAAGCAGCACCGCCACGTCATTTCGACTCCAGGACCGAGCCACCGTGGCAAGTGACATCAGCACATACTCGGGCATGGGTGGTGCTCGTTGTGGCATCTCAGTGCGTTGCCAAGCCTTCAGCAAGTTCCACGCACTGTGAAACACTCTCTTGCGTCGCAAGAAAAACTGTACGCCAGACAAAGTGGCCCCAGCATCTCCAGCAGGCCTCCCATGCGCCCATAGCGTCTCTATCCATTCACATAACTGAAAATCGAGCTGCTCCAGGTCAGTGGCCACGTCGATACCATGGGCACGAATCCAAGAGACAAAGCTTTGCACCATCTGACCATATCTGCGAAACGTACGAGGTTGAACTAGTGTGTGTGATAATCTGCCAATCGCGCGTCGTACCCGAATGCGGGACACCAAGTCTATCTCATAATCAATGCGACGCTTCCTCGGCATTGCTGTTACCTGACGGGCCGCCTTCCCGCGAGGGGTCGTCGGCTGGGTTCTTGTCCGTCTCGGTGTACCCGTAGATCGGTCTTGCCGACGCCGCCAGGACCAGAGCTGAGATCCTCTTGACGGCTGCGTTGAGCAGATGCGAGGAAGAGCGCCCCCGCGATATCACACCAAGTCCAACCTGCGAATCCATCAGATGAGCGAACCTCGTGCCAAGGTGATGGCCCACTCTGAAGCGCCAGCGAAGGCCTGCCAGCGTGCTCAGCACCTCCAGCGCCGTGATGTGGCTCTTCCACCTCCACTTCCAGACCAGCACTGTCTTCCACGTCCAGCGGCTCACGCTGATCGGGCGGCGTGGCCACAAGTCAGGGCGCATGACCTCCAGCGTGTCGAGGCGCACGTCCGAGCCCCTCACCTCAGCTCGCCGGATCAGCTCCTCCACGATCTGAATGCTTGGGTCCGCCTGCGCCTCGGCCTCTTCGAGGCCACGGTCCCTGATCACGACCCCACTGTCGTCGCCCTCCTTGGCCACCTGCACCAGGCCCTCAGCAGCGTCGAAGGCGCCTCCGACCGCGCGCGCCTCCGCTATCGTGGGGACCGTGTCCAGGTAGCCGCGTCGGTGAGCCCAGTGCGCCACTATCCAGGCCACCACACCACACTGGAACGAGTTGCCCAGCAGGGCGCATCGTACCACCTCGAGCTCAGCCAGCTTGCGGAATCGCGTGGCCCGCGCTGTCGCCGTGTGCCCAGGTGGAAAGTCCATCAACATCTCTCTCTCAAAGGAGTCCGCAGGCTCCAGCGCACCTCCTTGCCATCGAAGACAGTGAGGATCTCGAAACTGGTACGGCGCGTAGCAGAAGTCGTGCCTCCGCCAACGCTCCAGCTCGGCCTCGCTGCACTGGCGCAGGCCTTTCGGCTTGTCGCCGGCACGCCCGCGCGGGATGCACCTCACGAAGGTGGGCAGACGCTGCTCAGGAACCTCGGCTCCTGACCACTCTCGCCCAGGGCGCAGCCAGCGGCCCAGCGGGCCTGGACCTCCAGGGATCGTCACTTTCACCACCTCACTCTTCACACTGACTTCGCCCTGCCACGGCGTCATGAGGTCGGTGTCACACCAGTAGAGCCTCTCTCGGCGAACGTGTGAGATGTCGGCGGCATCGATCATCACCGGGGCCAGCCCCATGTGCTCTGACATCGCGTCGCGATCCTCGGCCGTTATGGAGGACACATTTTCGATCAAGTCGAACACCTCGACCTCCACGGAGAACACCTCCTTCACCAGCGACTTCACCCGCTTGATCTCGTAGAAGAGGCCCGACCTCGCTCCTGACAGCCCTCGCCTGTCGACGCTCAGCCTGGTGAGGTCCACGCAGGGAGCCCCAGCAAACAGGAGAACCCAGCGCACGTGAGGGGCCCTGTCCCGGATCTTGGCGATGTCCTGCGCGCTCAGCTTCGCGACGTCGCCCAGCTCCACCACGTCCGGCCACGCGTACTTGACCACGCGGCAGGCCTCTGGGTCCGTCTCCGACGCGGCATACACGGCCACGCTCAGCCCCAGCATGTCGAGGGCCCGCCTTCCACCTCCGATCCCGTCGAAGAGCGACAGCAGCACGCCCTCGTCCTGCAGCCGCCCCACCTGGCGTCTGCGAGAAGCCTTGGCTGCCTCAACGCCGTGTGGGAGCAGGCGCACAGCCCGGCATACTGCCCCCTTGCGCATGCTGGCGTCGGACACGGTGACGAGCCCGCTCACGGGCGCCCTGAGGTCGCACCTCATGAGCGGCAGGAGCCCCACGGCCAGCAGCAGCTCCCTCTGGACGGGAGCGGGCAACCTGCGCTCGCCTCTCCAGCGCACCACGGCACGCCACAGGCCGTCGAACACGGACATCGTCTCACGCCTGAACATCATTGCTCGCACCCAGCGGCCCGCCACCACCTGCAGCCAAGTCTGAGTCAGCACACTCCGATCTAGCGTGGCGAAGGTGAGGCCCAGCAGGCGGTACACGAACTCCAGGGGCGGGCTGATCACGCCCCTCGCGCCGTCAATGAGCTCACCCAAAACTTGACTGACAGGCTCACGGCACACTGCCTTATCCTCGCTCCTGGGCACGCCCCGCTGCGCGTACCTCTCGCAAGCCAGCTGCACCACCTCGGGGGGGCCCTGTGCCTTCAGCGCCGCCGCGGAGACCTCGTCGGTAACCTCCAGCACGTCCAGGTTGTCGATGTACACCTGCCACACTACCCAGCAAGCCGTACCAGGACCCTCCGGCATGAGCGTGTCTACTCCTCTCGTCGCCTTCGGCACCGTCTCCGACCACACCTTGACCAGCACGTCCCCGTGGCAGCGCTGCCCTCGCCTGCAGTGGCACAGGAGGCGACAGCCCGAGAGCTCGGGCAAGCAGGCCAGCAGATCGGGCGAGTCGCGCAGGTGGCTCTCGTAGTTCGCGATGGCCTCGCTCCTCGGCATCATCTTTGACACCTTGAAGGGGTTCGCCCACTTGGAGGGGGAGAAGCCGTACCGCTGCCCTGTGCGACCGATGTACACCTGTGGGCGCTCGTCGTCGTAGGATTGGCCCAGCTCGCCTCGCACCGGCGGCCTCGCCTCGCCCTGAGAGACCACCGAGCCCCTCTCACGATGTGGAGGCAGAGGAAGGTCACGCCGCAATTCACGGTCCTCAGGCAGCGGAGGCACTCCCTCCAGCCACTCACGAAGCAGCCGCCGGTGGATGTGCTGGATGATGCCTGTCGCCGACACCCAGCCCATCGGGATCACGGCCGCGGCCACGTGCACCTCGCCGGTCCCGTCAAGACCGAGGCAGGACCTGCTCACCTTCTTGGAGAGCGCCATGTACTTGTGCCACACCGCGGGCAACCGGTACACGTAGAAGCAGCACTTGAGGTCCTCCGACGAGCTCATCATCACCTCGCCGCTCCTCAAGATGATGCTCTTCCACTTGTCTGTCGTCGGGAGGAGACCCATGTCCCCCTGGACCGTCTCCTGCATCCAGTTGCTCGGGATGATGTTCATCACCAGCCGCTGCGGCCCCGAGCCTTTGACGTGTCCCGACTTTCGTACACCAAAGAGGCCGCCCAGCACGCGACGGCCCTTGACCTTCACGATCTCGTCGGCCTCGATCGGGACGAGGATGCCCCTGTTCACGAGCTCGGCCGCGATGAGCTCCCACTCGTCATCCTCGGCCCAGACGCGCGGGGTCTTGGGCATCTCGCCCAGCTCCGCGGGGCTCTTCATCACCCACTCCGGGTGCTCCAGCACGCTCCTTATCCAACCTTCGCTCACCTCGGTCGCCAGCACCGAGCCGCAAGCCTCCTTCGGCGGCAGGGCGAGCAAGAGGCGCTCGCGGTCCAGCTGCTCGGCTGGGTACACCTCCATGCCCGTGTAGCTCACTGCCGACGACTTCAGCTCCTGGGTCCAGTCGAGGTTCGCCACGGAGCCCTCGTACTGGCACAGGAACGTGCCCACACTCCTGGCCAGCAACCTCAGGGCCTTCAGCTGCACCGCGCTGGCGGGCCCGTGCCTCACCTTCCAGGGGGCCATCTTGAGACCAGGGTGCTTGCCCCCCAGCGCGTACTGGAAGTTCAGGCTCAGGACAGCGAGCTTCAGCCAGCCGTTCAGGTCGTCCTCGAAGGAGGGATCGACTGGCTTCGATTCGCCGAACACAACGCCGTTCATGCTCAACTCCTCGATCGTCAGATCGACGCAGGGCAACGGCAGCAGGTCACGCCGTCCGTTCCCTGCGGTCAGTGGTGAGAGGATATCATCGTACGACTTCGCATCAAAATTGCCAAGTGCCCCGCTCGACGCGGGCGAAGAAGTACTGAGATCAGCAAGACGGCGACCCACAACACGAACTGGAGCTCCACAGAGACTGCCCAGCTCACTGGCGGCGCGCGTCTGGTTCAAGTAGGGAAAGTCGTGAATTCGCGTGGACGGCTCGTCCGAGACTGCGCCATGAGCGGCGCCGTTGCACTCATCCTCAAGGTACGAGGAGAAGGTGATCTCGGACTCCCAGCTGCCGTCGGACGCGCAGTCACACGCCTCTCGAGCGCCCTCGAAGCTCATGCATTCTACTTCCGATTCTTGTTGGGCCTCTTGCCCTGGCCCTTGTCCTTGCCCTTGCCACGGGCCTGACCCTTCGTGCCGCCCTTGCCCTTCGGGTTCCACGAGCGCCAAGGTGGCGTCCCGCGGTGCTGCCCTTTGTCGCCCTTCGGCTTGCCCTTGTTGCCAGCCTTCGCCTCCGTGGTCACGTCGTCCTCGAACCTCACGCGACGAATAGGGCTCGAGGGTCTCCGAAGGGCCGGCTTGCGATCCACTCCGGGGCTGATCGAACCAGGTGCTGGCCGCCAGTGTGGCGACGGGCTCCTCGGGCTCCCCGATCTCTCGCCAGCGCCTGTCCCGGCTGCCGGGCTCGGCGACGCTCTCCTCACTGCCTCGACAGCGTCCCCGCGACCGCGACCTCGCCCTCGGCCGCGTCCACGCCAGAGCTTCGCCCTCCACCTGTCCTTCCTCGATCCGGGCGTCGGCGCACCCTTCTCCCCCTGTGCTCCAGGACTCGATATCTGTGGGGGCGGCGGTGCGGGAGAGGGCGTCCTGGTGCGCCCACCCTCTCCCTCGCCGAGTCCCTAGGGGGGCCTCCTCGCGCCCGCTCGAGTGAGGCGCTCCTTCAGCTTCGCGCCCTCCGAGTAGGACGCCACGGCCGCCGACGCCTCGGCGCTGCTGGCCAGCCCGATGTCGGTGGAGTCGATCAGCTCGAGGTGCTCGGCCACCTTCCAGTGCCCGTCCTTGGTGGCCTGCTCGATGGCCTTCAGCCTCTGCATCAGCATGTCGCCCAGCTGCGGCAGATCGCCCCTCGTGAGGGCGTCCAAGCACTCCCCGATCATCCTCATCTCGCGCACATTCCGCACCCCCATCTCGCTCTGAGGGTGCATGCCGTGCCGCACGCTCGTGATATACTGCACCACGTTGGACGCCATCCTATCCAGCTCATCATCGTTGTCGGCCCCGCCCCGCTGCGCCAAGTATTCACGGATCTGCTTCAGACCCGCCGCCATGAGCGCCCCGGGGTCGGAGCGGGCCAGCTTCTGCACTCGGCGGCCGGAACCAGCGGTCGGGGCCTCGTCAAAACTCGCACTGTCAGAGCTATCCTTGTCCCTGTTCTTCTGCTTCTTGCGGCTGCGGCGGCCCTCCAGCGCAGCCTCGGCGCGCTCGGCCAGCGCCTCGCCTATGGAGCGCTTCCTCTGAAGCTTCTCCTTCAGCCTCTTGACGATCTTCCTCATCTCCTCGGCCGTCTTGCCATCGGCGTCCTCACCGTCGGCACCGCCTGAGCCCTTGGGAGCTCCACCTGCGTTCTTACCTGGCACCACTGGTCCTGCGTCAGCGGCGGGCGGCGCAGCGCCTGCAGGGAGGGCGCCAGGCGGGGCAGCTCCAGCGCCATCAGCGGCTCCGCCTCCAGGCCCGGCCGCCCCCAGCACGCGCAGCGTGTCCGAGTGCACCACGTTGCGCCCTGGCCAGGCGGTCGTGCGACAGCACGTCGCCACGCCCTGGGTGCAGAGGTGCACCACGCTGCTTCCCATCGCAAAGATGCCCTGCAGGATCGGCAAGTAGAGAGGGTCGCTGCTGCTCTCCACTGCGCACTCCACGAACTCCCCTGCCGCGTCAGGTGGGTAGAGCCCTGTCACTGTCATCGTCGTCGTCCCGCTTGGCTGACAGGCAGCATCGTACATCACCAGCTCGACGCGGCAACCGGCACTCAGCCCCAGGAGGCCGTGGGTCACTGCCTGGGGCGCCATGGGCACGTATACCCAGGGACCAGCCTGCTGCGCCGCCGCCGCGACCCCCGCCACCGCTGGCTGGGCGAACGCTGCTCCGAACTGCGGCAGCGCCCCGCCCGCCACGGGCATGCCTGCCTGCCAGCCCAAGGGCACAGGCGCGGCGGCGGCTGGCACCGCGTGGGCGGCCTGCCCTGCCACGGCGAGGCCGGCTCCACCCCCAGCGTGAGCGGGTGGCCCCACGAGGGCCACCCCGGGGATCCCTGGGATCAGACCCGGCACCACGGGGCCCCCCATGGCCGCTGGCGCTCCTGCTCCAGCGCCGGCACCTCTGCCGCGTCCTGCAGCGGGCGGCGGGGCGGCAGGCGGCTTGCCCATGCCGCCCATTGGGCCGCCCATGCCGCCCATGCCGCCCTTGCCGCCCATCCCGGGCTTCGCCGCCGCCTTGCCTCCGCCTCCTGGTGCTGCGGGGCCGGCGGCGGCTCCGCCCGCGGCCGCGGCAGCTCCAGCGGCCACTCCGGCAGGCGGCGGCGGAAGCAAGGCGCCGACGCCAGGCGGCAGCCCCAGAAAGCCGCCCAGCACTCCGCCGCCGCCGACGCCGAGGAGCCCCCCACCAGGGCCCAACCCAGGCGGGCCAGGCGGGGCGCCCGCGCCAGCCCCCGCGGCGCCGAACATCGCCACCGCCGTGCCGCCGCCGCGGCGGCGCGGGCAGGCGAGCTTCCCCAGTCGCCGAGGGGGAAGCTCAGTCGGGCGCGGGCTCCTCGGAGGGGGTCATTCTGGGGACCCCCGCACCCTTAAGCCGAGGCGGCTACGGAGAGGCGGTTTAGAGGAGATCGCTTCGAGGACGGAGGGGGGACGAGATAAAACCCATGAGAATCTCAAATATATATATATATATATATATATATATATATATATATATATATACATATGTGCGAACGGTTCACGTACGTCTGACCCTGAGTACTCTCGTGACACTGAGCGTGGCCGCCGCCGGAAGCTTCCCCTGGAACCCCGACAGCAGCGCCCGCACGCCGCGACGCCCATGTCAGCACGCTTCTCACGAGGATCGCGCCCGCTTCCTTCCCGCTCTTTCTCTCCCTCTTTGCCCGTGCACGCCCATGTCCAAGGCTGCGGGCGCGGCGCCGCACGGAGTCCCCGCGACGCGCGTTGGTCGCCCCGGAGGGGTCCCGGCGACGCGCGCGGGTCGTCCGCTGCGCGAAGCAGAGGATGCTAGCTGGCTGGGGGGCGAGCGAGGCTCTGGGCAGAGCACAGCGCGGAATTCCCGCGACGCGCGCTGGTCGCCATGCAAACTGCGCCACTGCGACCTTAGGCGGAGCTCCCTGTGGGGCCACGAACCGTGTGAGGGATGTGCCAAAATGGGGCGGCGGCGCCATGCGAACTGCGCCACTGGGACCTTAGGTGGAGCTCCCTATGGGGTCACGAAACGACTGAGGCGTGTGCCAAAATGGGGCTGCGGCGCCATGCGAACTGCGCCACTGGGATCTTAGGTGGAGCTCCCTATGGGGCTGCGAAACGTGCGAGGGGTGTGCCAAAATGGGGCGGCGGCGCCATGCGAACTGCGCCACTGGGACCTGAGGTGGAGCTCCCTGTGGGGCCACGAACCGTTTGAGGGATGTCCCAAAATGGAGCGGCGGCGCCATGTGAACTGCGCCACTGGGACCTGAGGTGTGGAGCTCCCTGTTGGGCCACGAAACGTGTGAGGGGTGTGCCAAAGTAGGGCGGCAGCGCCATGCAAACTGCGCAACTGGGACCTTAGGTGGAGCTCCCTCTAGGGTCACGAAACGTGTGACAGATGTTCCAAAATGGGGCGGCGGCGCCATGCAAACTGCGCCACTGCGACCTTAGGTGGCGCTCCATATGGGGCCACGAAACGTGTGAGGGGTGTGCCGAAATGGGGCGGCGGCGCCATGCGAACTGCGCCACTGGGACCTGAGGTGGAGCTCCCTGTGGGGCCACGAACCGTGTGAGGGATGTACCAAAATGGGGCGGCGGCGCCATGCGAACTGCGCCACTGGGACCTTAGGTGGGGCTCCCTATGGGGCCGCGAAACGTGTGAGGGGTACCGAAACAGAAACATTATGAAGGCAGCGGCAAGGACTGGGAGAAGGGATGAGGGGGAGGAGGGAGCAGGAGGAGGAGGAGGAGGAGGAGGAGGAAGAGGCGGGAGGGAGGGAGGGAGGGAAGGACGCGGGGCAAAACGAGGACCCAACACCACAGGATGGTTGGGAAAAATGTTCGGGGAGACGTAAGACTCGGGTACGGGGGACTGGGGTTGGCCCGACGGGGCCATCATAAAAATGACGAGGCTCACTCTGAAATTTGACGCGAACTCCCGCTGCGAACATCCCGCGAAAACTGGACCGTTAAAATCCAGGACGCGCTCGTCAAAAAACGTGGGCAATTTCGAGTTCCGGCTTACTCAAGTCTTACGTTTCCCCGACATTTTCCGATTCCCCACCGGCCAGTCGGCCAATCGGCCAGTCGGCCAGTCGGCCACTCGGCCAGGCGGCCAATCGGCTGGTCGGGCAATCGGGCAGTCGCACACTCGGCCAGTCGGCCAGTCGGCAAATCGGCCAACCGGCCGGGCGGCCAGGCGGCCGTTCGGCTAGCCGGCCAGTCGGCCAGTCGGCCAGCGGGGGAAGCGCCCAGTCGGCCAGACGGGGAGTCGGCCAGTCGACCAATCGGCATATCAAAGAATTGGTCAAATGGCCAGTCGGCCAATCGACCACTCGAGGATTCGACAAGTCGGCCACTCAGCCAATCCGCCGAACAGCCAAACCGCCAGCCGGCCAGTCCGACAATCAGCCAGTTGGCCAGTCGAATAGTCGGCCAATGGGCCAGTCGGCCAATCGGCCATTCGGCTAGTCGGCCAATCGGCCAGTCGGCAAGTCGGCAAGTCGGGGGGTCGACCGGTCGGCCAGCCGGCAAGTAAGCCAATCGGCCACTCGGGGATTCGAGGATTCGGGGAGACGGGCAAACGGCCAAACGGCCAACCGCCCAGTCGGGGAATTGGCCGGGCGGCTAGTCGTTCAGTCGGGGAGCTGGCCAGTCGGTCAGTCGGCCAGTCGGCCAGTCGGTCAAACAACCAATATCAGTCGGTCAATCGGCCAGTCGGCCGGTCGGCCAGTCGACCATTCGGCCAGTCAGGGGATCGGCTAAACGGCCAGTCGGCCAGTCGGCCAAACGTCCACTCGGCCAATCGGCCAGTCCGCCAGCCAGCCAGTCCGCCAGTCGGCCAGTCGGCGAGTCGGCCAGTCGGCCAATCGGCCAATCTTTCAGTCGGCCAGTCGGCCAATCGGCCAGTAGGCCAGTCCGCCAGTCGGCCAGTCGGCCAGTCGGCCAGTCGGCCGGTCCGCCAGTCGGCCAGTCGGCCAGTCCGCCTGTCGGCCAGTCGGTGAGTCGGCCAGTCGGCCAACTGGCTAATCGTTCAGTCGGCCAGTCGGCCAGTCGGCCAATCCGCCAGTCGAGGAATCGGCCAATCGGCCAGGCAGCAAATCGGTCAATCGGCCAGTCGGCCAATCAAACAGTCGGCAAATCGAGCATTCGGCCAGTCGGCCAAACGAAACCCACAATTCGACCATTCGGCCAGTCGGATTCTCGGCCCATCGGCTTCTCGGCTTGTCGGCCAATCGGCCAATCCGCCAGTCGGCCAGACGGCCAAATTAGCCAGACGGCCAATCGGCCAGTCGGCCAATCTTGGAATCGACCAGTCGGCCAGTGGGGGAGACGGCCAACGGGGCCAATTCGGCCATGGAGCCATGAGGCAACGAGGCCAGTCGGCAAATCGGCCAATCAGCCAGTCGGCCAGTCGATTAATCGGCCAGTCGGCCAGTCGGCCAATCGGCCAATCAGTCGGCGGCCAGTCGGTCAGTCGGCGAGCCGGCCAGTCGGCCAGTCGGCCAATCGGCTTGACGGCCACTCGGCCACTCGGCCAGTCGGCCAGTCGACCAATCGGCCTGTCGGCCAGTCGACCAATCGGCCTGTCGGCCAGTCGGCCACACGGCCAAACGGCCAGTCGGCCAAACGTCCACTCGGCCGGTCAGCCAGTCGGCCATTGGGGCCAATCGGCCAGTCGGCCAAACGGCCAGTCGGCCATTCGGAGGGTCGGCCAGTCGGGCAAGTCCGCCCGTCGGCCACTCCGCCACTCGGCCAATCGGCCAATTCACCAATTGGCCGATCGGCCAATCGGCCAATCAGCCGATCGGCCAATCGGCCAGTCGGCCAATCGGCCAATCGGCCAGTCGGCCAATCGGCCAGCCGGCCAGCCGGCCAGTCGGCCACTCGGCGAGTCGGCCAATCGGCCAATCGGCCAATCGGCCTGTCGTTCAATCGACCAGTCGGCCAGTCGGCCAATCGGCCAGTCGGCCAGTCGGCCAAGCAACCAATATAAGGCGGCCAGTTGGCCAATCGGCCAGTCGGCCAATCGGCCAGTCGGCCGGTAGGCCAGTCGACCAAACGGCCAATCGGCCAATCAGCCAGACGGGGAGTCGGCCAATCGGTCAATCGGCCAGCCGTCCACTCGGACGGTCCGCCAGTCGGCCAGTCGGCCAGTCGGCCGGTCGAACAGTCGGCCAAGGAGCCAGTTGGTCAGACGGCCAAATTAGCCAAACGGCCAAACGGCCAATCGGCCAATCGACCAAGTCGGCCAGTCGGCCAGTCGGCCAGTAGGCCAGTCGGCCAGTCCGCAAGTCGGCCAATCGGCCAGTCAGCCATGTCATGTCGGCCAGTCGGCCAAAAGGGGAGTCGGGCGGCCAGTCGGCTCATCGTCCACTCCGCCAAATGGCCAATCGGCCAGTCGGCCGGTCGGGTAGTCGGCCGGTCGGGGAGTCGGCCAATTGGCCATTCGGCCAATCTGCCAGTCGGACAGTCGGCCAGATCGGCCAGTAGGCCAGTCGGCCAGTCGGCCAATCGGCTTGTCGGCAAGGTCGGCCACTCGGCCAGTCGGCCAGTCGACCAATCGGCCTGTCGGCCAGTCGGCCACACGGCCGGTCGGCCAGTCGGCCAGTCTGCCAGTCGGCCAGTCGGCCAGTCGGGGAGTCGGCTTGTCGGCCAGGGCCGGGGGGGAGTCAGATAGTCAATCCTGGTGCCCTGCACATGTTCCGAATGCCCTGGTCAAGCCGCCGAGAGAGAGGATGGGCCCTTCTTCACTACTGGACAATTGGTGGCACATCTAAATAATTGTTTGGATGTGCGAAGCACCGGCAGCCCTCGGCAAACCGCTACCATACGTCAGCCGCCCATGGCCTATAGCGGTGAAAATGAAATACCAGGCCCCCGACGTCATGAGCGTTTCATCGCGTCGACCCCCCAGGGGCTCGCCTCACTCCTTGGGACCAGCTTTTCATCCTGAGTCGTTTCGTTCGCGGTCCCGAGGCCCGAAAGTCCAAAAGCGCGAGACGCCTTCCGTCGTGCGCTCTGCCCGCAACTCGAGGGGCATCTGGGAAGAGGGACGCGGAGTGCGGCCGCACCAAGGGTGCAGCGGCAGACGAGCAAGAAAAGAGCCGGCAGGCCCCGCCCAAGCGTGAGGGGCAACGCCAGGGGGGGACTGACACAGGGCGGCAAACATCGACCTGGATTCGGCGGAGGAGGAGGAGGAGGAGGAGGAGGACGACCGGGGGGGGAGGAGGAGGAGGAGGAGGAGGAGGAGGAGGAGGAGGAGGAGGAGGAGGAGGGAGGAGGAGGAGGAGGAGGAGGAGGAGGAGGAGGAGGAGGAGGAGGAGGAGGAGGAGGAGGAGGGAGGAGGAGGAGGAGGAGATAAATCGCCGACAGATCGGCCATCGCGTCCCGAGAGCACATCCCGCACGTTGATGGGCGGGGTGGGGCTCTCAGACCCCCCTATCGGCGATGAGAATGGGCGATCGTGGGTCGACGCGCCAAGAGGCCAGTCCTCCTCCCTCTCCTCCTCCTCCTCCTCCTCCTCCTCCTCCTCCTCCTCCTCCTCCTCCTCTCCTCCTCCTCCTCCTCCTCCTCCTCCTCCTCCTCCTCCTCCTCCTCCTCCTCCTCCTCCTCCTCCTCCTCCTCCTCCTCCTCCTCCTCCTCCTCCTCCCTCCTCCTCCTCCTCCTCCTCCTCCTCCTCCTCCTCCTCCTCCTCCTCCTCCTCCTCCTCCTCCCTCCTCCTCCTCCTCCTCCTCCTCCTCCTCCTCCCTCCTCCTCCTCCTCCTCCTCCTCCTCCTCCTCCTCCTCCTCCTCCTCCCTCCTCCTCCTCCCTCCTCTCCTCCTCCTCCTCCCTCCTCCTCTCCTCCTCCTCCTCCTCCTCCCTCCTCCTCCTCCTCCTCCCCCCCCGCGCCCCTCCTATATACGGCGCCAAGGACGCGCCAAGATGCCAGGGCATGACAGGTTCGTGTCGTGCCGGCGTCGGCGCTGGTTCCCGACACCGCGGGGATCGTTCAGCCTGGAACGGTCGGCCGTTTCCAGAACTTCAGGTCCCCCCCATTTGACGATCCCCCCCCAATACTGTTGCCCCTGACCCAAGCAGCGCTCCTCTGCGGCCCACAAGCGCCCAGCCCTGGCGCCGCCCCCCCCCCCCCTGCTGTTCGAGACAAGAGCGGCGCGGGCACGCGGCGAAGCCGCGGTGTCGAAGCCGACGACCAGGACGACGATTACGACGACGACAAAGACGACGCCGACGCCGCCGACGCCGCCGCCGCCGCCGACGCCGACGCCCACGCCGACGCCGATGCCGACGACGACGACAACGACGTTTCGGACGTTTCGGACGGCGGCGAGGCACGGCCGACACGCTCCGCACCCCGCTGAGCAGCCCGCGCTCGTCGCGCGCAGCAGCTCTCGGCCGCCCTCGCAGGTACGACGACGACGTGGGCGGCGGCGGCGACGACTCGCCGCAGGAGCTGCATGCAGAGGGGGGAGGGGAAGCTAAGTTACGCACTCGGCGATCGACCCCTGGACACCCACCGGCCCTTGGCGGTCTTCGGCGGTCCTCGGCGGCCTTCGGCGGTCATCGGCGGTCTTCGGACGGCCTGCGTCGGTTTCCCGCGGTCGTTGGCGGTTTCTGGCGGTCGTCGGCGCGAAACCTGGACGATTCCAATTCACAAGGGCTCCATCATCGATCACCTAAGCAAGGTGCACTCGCCCCACACGTGGCGCCCCGCAGTTGCGGATGAGAGTGCGGGGCGCGGCGCGGGGTGGATCGCGGGTGGGTCGCGGGTGAGCCGCGGGTGAGCCGCGGGCGGGTTGCGAGGTGGGTGGCGGGGTGGGTCGCGGGATGGGTCGCGGGATGGGTCGTGGGGGGGACGACGACAACAAAAACAACAACACGCATTCTAAGACTGTTCGCTCGTGTCTGCACGCGTGTCACTTAACATGTGTACCCCAGACCCTCAGAACCTGCCCTCTTCGTCTTCGATCGTACACTGCCCCTGGGGGGATATATCGCCCTTACCTGCCATGCGTAGTTGGCGAAGTCCCGAAAACTGGGGAAGGGAGGGAGGAAGCAAGGGATAAGGGGGAGGGAGAAGGGTGGAACACTAGAGAGATTAGCAGGAGGGGAAACAGGATTAGGAAAACAAGCGGCAGAACCAAACAGGCGGGTCGGGTGGGCGTACCCTAACGGGCGGATCGGGCGGGGGGACTCCGACGGCCGGGTCAGGCGGGCGGGTCGCTAAAGCGTCAGTCCTGCGTGAATCGCGAAGAAGCCTGTAGGGCGTTTCCAAAGTAAATCGCAGGAAACTTCAGAGTGGGAGCGGGACTCCAGAGTGTCGAGGGCGCGGCGTCTGCATTGATTCCAAAGGACTCCGACGCGAGAGCGCGACTCCTGGGGAGATCGTAAGGCAGTCTCGCGCGAGAGCGCGTCTATTCCAAAACATGTGGAGATGTATCAGGCGGAACCCGCCGTTGTTGTAACTAGGGGACCAGGGACACAATCCGAACCCCCAGCCTCCCCTGTTAAAAGGAAGGTGCGAATCCAGGGAGGGGCACTTGAACTGAACAAAAACAAGGTGCACCGGAAGAGGGGGACCAACCAGAATTAGTGCTGCGAAATGGGATTCCAGCAAGCAACAACAAGAACATGTGGTGTAAGACTATTCGCTCTTATCTGCTGGCGTGCCACTCTCAACACGTATATCCCAAAACCTCGATACCCGCCCTCTTCGTCTTCGATCGCACCCCCTGGGGGGTATATCATTCATTCATTCAACGCATATTTCGTACAGCCCCTAACGCAGGAGAAGGAAGGACGGAAGGAAGGAAGGGGCAAGGGGCAGGGAGGAGCATGGAGCACGAGAAGGAGTAGCAGGAGGGAGGCGAAGAGCAGAAAGCACGTGGCCGAACCAAACGGGCAAACTGGGCGGGTAGACCCTAATAGGCGGGTCGGGAAGGCGGGCAGGTCGAGCAAGCGGGTTGCTGAAGCGTGCGTCCTGCATGAATCGCAAAGAAATTTGGAGAGACAGCGCGGCCCAAAAATAAATCGTGAGGCAATCCACAGCGAGAGGGTGACTCCTGAGTGTCGAGAGCGTGGAGTCTAAATAAATTGCGAGGCAGTCCCACGCGAGAGCTACATTGCGAAGGAATCTCGCGTGAGAGCGCGATTTGGGAATGCTTCGTGGGGAAATGTCAGACGGGAATCGCCGCTGTTGTAAGCCAGGGGCCAGGGGCCCTGCTTGGTGACCCCACCACTTTCCCTGGCAAACACACAGGGTACGAGTTTCGGGAAAAGCACTCAGACTCAAAACATTGAACGGTTACTGGAGGGGGAAGATCAACACCAACTATTCTTAGAAATGAGAATTCAATAATAATAATAGTAACAACAACAACAACAACAACACCAACAACAACAACAACAACAACAACAACAACAACAACAACAACCACAACCACAACCACAACAACAACAACAACAACAACAACAACAACAAGAACAATAACAATAACAATAACAATAACAGCAGCAACAACAACAGCAATCATGTTTACACGAATGATGTCTAATTATGATCCATCATGCCAGCTCCCTCTCATGTGGGATTTCTTTCTTGCAAACGGGGGGTCCGATACTCGATGTTACCTGATCTCCCGCCCGAGGAGGTCTTGACAACACCACTTCCGAGGCACTTCAACGTCGCTAGCCCAAATTGCAGATCGCATTTGCAATCCCCCTGCCGAGGCTTTGTTTCTAGGTGTCCCGACGTCTGGGTGGCCTAAGACCTCTGGGAGAAGCCTCACAAACCTCTGGGAGAGCCCCGTTGAGAGCCCCCAGAGCCTCTGAGAGAAACTTCAGGCCTCAGGCCCCCAGGCTTTCGACCCTTTCCCAGGGACCGCCTTTGCGTCGGCCGCTTTCTGATGGCGCCAGGGCTCGTCGTCGTCGTCGTCGTCGTCGTCGCCGCCGCCACCGCCGCCGCCGTCGTGGTCGTCGTCGTCGTTATCCTCCTCTTCCTCCTCATCCTCCTCCTCCTCCTCCTCCTCCTCCTCCTCCTCCTCCTCCTGGTTCTCCTCCTGGTCCTCCTCCTCCTCCTCCCTCCTCCTCCTCCTCCTCCTCCTCCTCCTCCTCCTCCTCCTCCTCCTCCTCCTCCTCCTCCTCCTCCTCCCTGTACCCCTCCTCTAAAAAATGTCCATGGCCCAAGGCGTCTCCAGGAGTTCCAGGAGGCCCCCGACGGCCTCCAGAGCACCACGACGACGACGACGACGACGACGACGACGACGACGACGACGACGGCGGCAGCGGCGGCAGCGGCGGCGGCAGCGACGACGGCGACGACGCCACGCCCCAGGACACGAGCGAGAGCGAGGTCGAACGGAGCAGGCGTGAGAGCGCGAAAACGCACTCAGGGTGTCCAACCATAATCATTGTTTAATAATCCAGGTTCAACGAGGACTAAGGAAGCGTTGGGGCCTACTTGGAGTCTCAACTAAAAGCGGAGGAGTATCGATCGGGAGCGTCGTTGTTTGTAGGGGGTCCTGACGCGGGAGCGCCGTTCCTTAGGCTAAAAGCAGGGAAGCATCGAGCGGGAGCGCCGATTTTGTTGGAAACGCGGCTTTGGGGGGCGAGCAAGAGCCCCGGCCCCGAATGAGAAAGGAGGAAGTATCGAGCTGGATCATTGCTGCTGTTGGAGGGCCCGGTTTGGCGGAACTCCAAAACGCCTGAGCGCGAGACAAATGTTCAAAGGAAACGCAGCTAAGGCGCGAGCGCGAAAGCGCATCCAGGGTGTCCAACAATAATACATGCTTTATACCAAATAAAATTCAAGAGCCACAACAACAATAACAATAACAATAACAAGAATAGCAAGAACAACAAGAACAACAAGACCAACAATAACAACAACAACAACAACAACAACAATAACAACAACAACAGCAACAACAACAACAACAACAGCAGCGCCAACAACACCAAAAACAACAACAGCAACAGCATCAACAACCAGAACGACGGCTCTGCACCTAGAGACCGGCTGCACGGGTACTCAGGTCAATGGTTGTCCTTGAAGGACGACCATTTCCCTAGAACCCCAGGGGTTGCCCCCGCCCAGCAAACAACAGCTCAGCAACCCAACTAGCCCCTCCATCACCATCATCATGATCATATAATCACCATGTCATCATCAGCAGCACCATCATCACAATCGTCATCGCCATAATCGCCACCATCATCATCATCATCATCATCATCATCATCATCATCATCATCATCATCATCATCATCATCATCATCATCATCGTCATCAGTATCATCCTCAATCCGATCACCATCCTCTTCATCATCATCAGCGCCATCGTGATCGACGCCGTACTCGTCGCACTTGTCGGCGTCGCCATCATCATCACCACCAGCAGAGGCACCATCATCATCATCATCACCATTATAAGCTGGATCACCAGCATCACAATCATTATCGTCATCATCACCATTACCAGCATCAGCATCCTTATTATCATCATCATCATCATCATCATCATCATCATCATCATCATCATCATCATCAGCATCATCATAAACACCATCATCAGCATCATCACCATCATCATCACCGTCGACACCACCAACAACAGCATCATCACCCCCATCATCATCACCATAATCATCATCACCACCATCATCGCGACCACCCCAATCATCCTCGACAGGTAAACATCAGAAATCTGGATAAGCATCAGGACTTCCTTGGAATCCCTCAGGAATCCCAGCAGCATCCCCAAGAATCCTTTAGGACTCCTCAAGGATCCCTCAGGGACCCGTAAGATTCTGTCAGGAATCCCGAAGGAGTCCCTCAAGAATCTCTTCGGAATCCCTGCGGAATCCCCAGGAACCCCGTAGGAATCCTCCGGAATTCTTCAGGCATCCATTCGGAATTCCCGCAGGCAGCCACGACAAATCCTCAGGAATCCCTCACTAATCCTCAGGAACCTCTGACGAATAACTGAGGAATCCCTCCGGAATCCTGAAAACTCTTCAGGACTCGATAGAACTCCTGATGGATCCATCAAGAATCCTCCAAGAATCCATGTACGAATCCTCAGGAATCCCTGAGGAAGCCCTCAGGAATCCTTCCGGAATCCGCCAGGAATCCCTCAGGAATCCCACAGGGATCCTTCAGGAATCCTCAGGAATCCCTCAGGAATCCTTCAGGAATCCACCAAAAGGATTGCTTCAGGACTGCCTGAAGCACCCGGTAGGAAACCCCAGGAATCCTTCAGGAATCCTTCAACAATCCCTCAAAAGACCCTCGGGACTCCTCAGGACTCTCTCGGAATCCTTCAGGAGTCCCCAGGACCCCCCTTGGGAAAGTAAGGGGGTGGGAGCTTCCGGAGCAGGGGGGATTCCAGCATGGCAGGTCCAACAAGGGGGGGAGGATGAGGAGGTGGTGATGGATGCGCAGGAGGAAGAGCAGGATGAAAAGGAGGAGGAGGACGAAGGAGGGGGACGAGGACAAACAGCAGCAGCAGCAGGAACTGGAGTGGGAGGAGCGGCAGGAAGCAGGAAAACCAGGGAAGGCGGAGGAGAGTGGAGGGGGGCGACAGCGATGAGGAAGATATCGAACTCAGAGAAGTGGCAAGCGCTGGGGCGAGAGCGCCATTCTGAACGACGGGAGCCAAGCCCCGATCCTAAAACGAGGCCAACGCTGCAGCGGGAGCATTTGTTTGGAAAAACCGAGAATGTTTGGATTGGGAAAGCACATCCGGAAAACCAACTCGGACCCATCCTGTGAAGAAAAGCAATGCGCGGAGGAGGGGGCGACTCCTGGGATCAGGGGACACGAATATATTCGTATGGAAAGGCTGTATCTGTGGCCACGAGACCCGGTCGTCGCAATCTTTCCACGGTGTGAGTCTTCCCCCAGGACAAGGGCCAGGGGCCCTCGCGGATAGGGCTGGCTCGAGGAACGCAGTTTAGAGAATGATGGGGTCCGGGGCTCTGGCCACGATGTCCCACGAAGCTGCATGCCACTCGAGACGTTCGGGGGAGGAGTCCCAGGGGGGAAAGCTTGAGGGCGCTTCCTGGGCCAGGTGCAGTGCTCCTGGAGGCCTCGGGTGGGCCTCTGGGGGCCTCCGCAGACCGACGCTGGGACTTCCCGGGCCAAGGAGGGGGCCCGGAGATCCAGCGGCGCAGACCTGTTTTCGAGGCGTGCGCCCCTGGACCCCCTCCTTCCTCCTCCTCCTCCTCCTCCTCCTCCTCCTCCTCCTCCTCCTCCTCCTCCTCCTCCTCCTCCTCCTC
>CAUYUJ010018281.1:716572-733054 GCA_963575745.1 Prorocentrum cordatum | reverse complement strand
GCAGGGGGACAAACGACACGACACGACACGAAAATAAAGATGTCCGAGCTCTAGAGCACAGCTGTGCAAGAGAATAAAGATGTCCGAGCTCTAGAGCACAGCTGTGCAAGAGAATAAAAGTGTCCGAGGCCCAGGGGGGCTGCCCTGGGGAGCCTGGGCGGGGCGGGGCAGGGGGGGGGGGGCAAGGGGACGAACGACACGACACGACACGAAAATAAAGACGTCCGAGCTCAAGAGCACAGCTGTGCAAGAGAATAAAGATGTCCGAGCTCTAGAGCACAGCTGTACAAGAGAATAAAGGCTTCGGCGGCCCAGTGGGGCTGCCCTGGGAGGCTCAGGGGAAGGAGGGGTTCAGGGCCCAGGGAAGCAGGGGCAGGCCAGCGGGTGATCCTGGGAGGCCCGGGGGAGGGGGGGTCCAGGGCCCGAGAGGGCCAGGGAGGACGACGAACCACGAACGAACGAACCACGAAAATAAAGGCTTCGGCAGCCCGGGGGGCTGCCCTGGGGAGGCCCGTGGGCAGGAGGGGTCCAGGGCCCAGGGAAGCAGGGGCAGGCCAGCGGGTGGGGAGGCCCGGGGGAGGGGGGGGTCCAGGGCCCGAGAGGGCCAGGGAGGACGACGAACCACGAACGAACGAACCACGAAAATAAAGGCTTCGGCGGCCCAGGGGGGCTGCCCTGGGAGGCTCGGGGGAAGGAGGGGTCGAGGGCTGAGCAAGCAGGGGCAGGCCAGCGGGTGATCCTGGGAGGCCCGGGGGAGGGGGGGGTCCAGGGCCCGAGAGGGCCAGGGAGGACGACGAACCACGAACGAACGAACCACGAAAATAAAGGCTTCGGCGGCCCAGGGGGGCTGCCCTGGGAGGCCCGTGGCAGGCCAGCGGGTGATTCTGGGAGGCTCGGGGGAGGGGGGGGTCCAGGGCCCGAGGTGGCCAGGGAGGACGACGAGCCACGAACGAACGAACCACGAAAATAAAGGCTTCGGCGGCCCAGGGGGCTGCCCTGGGAGGCTCGGGGGAAGGAGGGGTCGAGGGCTGAGGCAAGCAGGGGCAGGCCAGCGGGTGATCCTGAGAGGCCCGGGGGAGGGGGGGGTCCAGGGCCCGAGAGGGCCAGGGAGGACGACGAACCACGAACGAACGAACCACGAAAATAAAGGCTTCGGCGGCCCAGGGGGGCTGCCCTGGGAGGCTCGGGGGAAGGAGGGGTCGAGGGCTGAGGGAAGCAGGGGCAGGCCAGCGGGTGATTCTGGGAGGCTCGGGGGAGGGGGGGTCCAGGGCCCGAGGTGGCCAGGGAGGACGACGAACCACGAACGAACGAACCACGAAAATAAAGGCTTCGGCGGCCCAGGGGGGCTGCCCTGGGAGGCTCGGGGGAAGGAGGGGTCCAGGGCCCAGGGAAGCAGGGGCAGGCCAGCGGGTGATCCTGGGAGGCCCGGGGGAGGGGGGGGTCCAGGGCCCGAGAGGGCCAGGGAGGACGACGAACCACGAACGAACGAACGACGAAAATAAAGGCTTCGGCGGCCCAGGGGGGCTGCCCTGGGAGGCCCGTGGGGAGGAGAGGTCCAGGCCCCAGGGAAGCAGGGCAGGCCAGCGGGTGAGGTGGCCAGGGGCAGGCCAGCGGGTAATCCTGGGAGGCTCGGGGGAGGGGGGGGTCCCGGCCCGAGAGGACCAGGGAGGACGACGAACCACGAACGAACGAACCACGAACAGCTGTGCAAGAGAATAAAGTCGTCGGGGCGCGGGGGCGGTGCGCTGGGGTGCTGGGAGCGACTCATAGCGACACATGTCCGACGGGGCGACATATAGTGACATATATCGACACACACACACACATATCGACGCATAGCACACACAGCGACACATAGCGACGCACACATGGACACGCATAGCGACACACAGCGATACATATAGCGGCACATGAAGGGCGCAAGGCACACTGGGACACATAGCGACACACGCGGGCACAAAGCAGCTGGGGGGGGAGCGACGACGACGCCGAAATAAAGTGGTCGGAGCGGAGGGCAAAAGCAGCTGGGGGGGGAGGACAGCTCCCCCGAATCCGCAACTGCTCAGCTCAGACGCCACGGGCAAGAGATGCAGACCCACAGCTCCGTCTCGGAAGCTGCTCCTGAGGCCTTGGGAATTGGCAGACGTCGTTGCCGACGCATTTATGCCGAATGTTTCTGAGCGTCTTGGGAGGTGTTCGTCGAAACGGCTGGGCAAGGGCGAGCTTCAGGTCTAGGGCGTGTGCCTCGATGCACATCACTGGCAGCCTCACGCCATAACATGCACAGATGAGACGGCCTAAGTTACAACACCACACTTCCGCCACCTGTCTTACCACACCTAGGTTGCGCCGCATAGCTCTCACAACTGGTCTAATATAGACGTGGAGCACGTGAAGTACGGAACATGTCATGCACCACATGATATATGCACGCAAAGACATGGTATGCTGCTGTGGGCCACGCTGACATACCACATACACAGATATGTATAGACATACAAGGACATGTGTACAGATATAACGATGTATGCATGTATACCTGTACGCAGGTACACCAACACAAACGTGCACAAGACATTATATGACCATCTCCCGATTGTTATATGTATATACGTATTCTATATATAGATGTCGAACATGTGGTAAAATTACACAGTTCCGTGAATAGAACGATGTGCTGAAAGTCCCTCTCTCTATCTATCTCTGTGTCTCTCTCTCTCTCTCTTTATCTCTCTCTCTCTCTATCTCTCTCTCTCTCTCTCTTTCTCTTCACTCCTCTCTCCCTGACACACCATACATCCGTATGCGTGTGATTATGGGCCCTCCTCTATACCTACTGGTGAATCTATCACTCGACGCTGCAGCGCCCTCGATCGAGAGTCCCACCCTCGACGCCAGCAACCGCCCATCCCCCCCCCCCTTCCGACGGTGACGCGCAGCCGCGCCGCCGACCCGCCGAGCAAGAGGAGGGCCGAGCGCTCCGTCGGGCAGCGTCGTGGAGTTGAGGGGGCGGAACCACGGCCTGAAGGCGCGCGCGGCGCGCGCAGGCGCGCCGGAACGGAATGCTCACAAGAAGACGCCACTGATGTGACTCTGTGGCGGCGCCGCCACGACGCCGTGCAAGCACTTTTTGGCGTCGCGGCCAGGACCCCGTCCTGGGGAGGCCCAGTGGCTCCCGAAGAGGACCCGCGCCATCCCCGCCAACCCCCCGTGCGGAAGCGCGCGCGCGGAGCAACGATGGAGGCCCCCCAGACGGGGTCCGAATAGATGGGGTCGGAGGATCGCGCCGCGTCGCGGATGCATCGGCGAAATATCGTCGATGCATCGGCGACGTCGGTGATGCATCGGCGCCGTCGGCGTGGAGAAAACCGGTGATCATCGGCGATGCGGAAGGAGCCTTCGACCCGTCTACTCCGACCCCACATGGGAGGCCCAGACAAGGAGAGCGCGAGAAGTGAGGAGGGCGGAGGCGAATCGAGGTGGAAGAAGGAATCCGAGGACCAACGGTCGATGCTGCTTGATGTTATTGCTCCCCACATCCAAAGTAGGGATTTGGTTGTACATGCACATCCCCCGCGCACACTCATTCACCCAACTACTCACTCACACACGTCATCACTCACACTCATTCACTCACCCACCCACTCACCGACTCTCACACACACACACACACACTCACACACTTATCACCATCACTCATTCACGCCCCACCCACTCACTTACCCACCTACCCTACCATTCACTAACTCACACTCTCATCAGCACCACCACCACCACCACCACCACCACCATCATCATCATCATCATCCACATCATCAGCAGCATCAGCATCAGCATCAGCATCAGCATCAGCATCAGCATCAGCATCAGCATCATCATCATCATCATCATCATCATCATCATCATCATCATCATCATCATCATCATCATCATCATCATAATCATCATCATCGTCATCCTCATCAGCATTATCACCATCATCATTACCACATTCACTCACTCACTCACTCACTCACTCACTCATTCACTCACTCACTCATCTCAGGCAGGAGCCTCGTCTGTGAGTGAACCGACAGGAAGTCTCAGGCAAGAGACCCCCCACTCTGGGGCCCGCAGCTCAAGGTTGCAACCCGACCGGGTCATCCGAAACCTGTACCTGTCGCCACTTTTGGGCTCCAGGGGCTGGAACATGGAGGAAGTATCAGGCAGGAGCCTCGTCCATGAGTGAATCGTGAAGAAATCTCAGGCGGGAGCCTCCTCATATTTGTAATCAGAGCGGGCCATCGGAAACCTGTACCTGTCGCCACTTTTGGGTTCCCGACGCTTGAATATGGAGGAAGTACCAGGCGGGAGCCTCGTCTGTGAGCGAAGCGCGAAAAAAAACCATGCGGGGTCCCCCCTATGGGGCCCGCAGCTCATGTTTGCAACCCGACCGGGTCATCCGAAACCTGTACATGTCGTCACTTTGGGGCCCCCTAAAGCCTGAACATGGAGAAAGTATGAGGCGGGAGCTTCATTTGTAAGTGAATGGCGAGGAAGTCTCAGGCGAGAGCCCCCTCCCTATGGGGCCCGCGAATCCTGATATTAATCCGCGCGGGCCATCGGAAACGTGTAACTGTCATCTGTGAGTGAAATGCGGAGAAGTCTCAGGCGGGAGCCCCCTCCCTATGGGGCCCGCAGCTCATGTTTGTAATCAGACGAACCTGTAACTGTCGTCACTTTGGGGCTCCTCAGGCGTGAATATGGATCAAATATCAGGCGGCATCCTCGTCTTTCAATGAATTCCGAGTGAGTTTTGTTAGGGGCCGCCTGGGGAGCTATTTGCCCTTTGGCCTAATCGCATAATGCGAGGCGAGAGCCTTTGGCCTCGCCAGGTATGCGAGCCTCTGGCCGCGCACGACTCCTGTATGATCAGCCAGCGTCGGCGAGAGCCTCTGGCCTCAGGCCTGAATTCTCAGGCGGGACCTCTGGCCTGAGGCCTCTGGCCTCGGCGAGGAGGAGGAGGAGGAGGAGGAGGAGGAGGAATGCCCCAGGAGGCCCCAGGTCCCGGGAGGGCCCCACATGGCTCCAGGAGGCCCAAGGAGGTCCCAGGAGGCCCGAGGAGGAGGCAGGAGGCCTAAAAAGGAGGCAGGAGGACGAGGAGGAGGAGGACGAGGAGGAGGAGGAGGAGGAGGAGGAGGAGGAGGAGGAGGAGGAGGAGGAGGAGGAGGGGGAGGGGGAGGAGGATGGAGACGAGGAGGAGGAGGCGGAGGAGGGAGAGGGAGAGGAGGAGGAGAGAGTTGGGAGGAGGAGGAGGAGGAGAAGGAAGAGGGAGCGGGAGAGGGAAAAGGAGGAGGAAAAGGAGGAGGATGAGGAGGTGGAGGAGGCAAGAGGAGGAGGAGGCAGGGGGTGAGGCAGGAGGAGGAGCAGGCAGGAGGAGAAGGAGAAGGCAGGAGTAGGTGGGAGAAGGGAGGGGGCAGGAGGAGATCCCCAAGCAACTTAAATCGACTCTCATGTGGGGTCCTACCGTCGGAGTAATTTGGGGGGGTACCCCCCTTTGGTCCCAATACCATGTCGTGCGCTCTCCTGATCAGGGCATGTTCGACGACGGTATGAAAACAACGAGTGGCAACAGGAGAAACTATATATATATAGGTATATGTATATAACATACGGCGTGGTGTCTACCACGACCTGCAACGCCAGTGGACATCTCACCTGCAACGCCTCGGTTTTGCACGTGACATGCCCGCAGCAATGAAATACAAGTGTGCTCGCCGCTCAGGGGGTATCCTCATTGTGCTTAGCCGCCAATGCCAAGACGGTGCTGCACTCGAGCGCGCGCGCGCGTGTGCACTCATGCGCGCAAGCTTGGCGACGGGAGGGGAAAGGCGGCCCGTGGTAGAAGCCATGAACGGACATGGAAGGCACTCCGCGAAGTCCTCGAAAATGTTGAGAATGCAGCCTGGCGGAGAATCACCATCACAATTCGCCAGCCCAACGGGCCAGAGGCGTGCTAAGATCTCCGGTAACTACTTAACAATACTTCTAGTTCGCGCGCGCGGGGCGGCCCCTGGGGGGCCTGGACGAAAAGTACCCCGGCCGATCCCCGGCTGACCCCCGGGCGGTCCCCAGGGAAGCTATTTTTCGCCACCCCTCACAAGGATCGTGGCCTCCGAGGGGAGGGCTGCCAACGACTACCCCCCCTCCCGCCCCAAGGGGCCCCCAGGAGCCCCCCAAGAGGCCCCAGGGGAGCCCAATACGCCGCCAAGGAGCCCCAAGACGCTCCCAAGAAGCCCCCAAGAAGCCCCCAAGACGGCCCCAAGAGGCCCAAAATAGCGCTCCAGGGCCGGCGGAATGAGCGAAGCGATTCAATAATCCTGGTCACTCGTGATCTTGCCCGCGTGATCGATGGCACGTTCCTCGTGATGGCCTCGTCAAGAGAGCCCGGACTCGTGAGACAGAGCCTCGCATGAGGACATTCGGTGCCAGGCAAGAGCGACGGGCGTACTCGACGGGCGCCCCTGTGTGCCATTATCGACAGCGTCGTTCCCCATGGTGTCTGTGCCTTCGTTGTCGATGATGTTCGCCTGCGCCTTTCTCGCCTGCGTCTCGGCCCGCGTGCACGAAGAGTACCGCGAGGCATGGCGCGGATATGGCGAGTCGAGGTGAAGCGCAACATGTCGGTGCCGCTGGCTGCAACGACTGAGCTGGAGAGGATCTGATCGGAGGAGGCGTGACACGGCAGAGAGGTGGAGGAGGGAGGAAGGAGGAGAGAGGAGGGAGGAGGGAGGAGGGAGGAGGGGGGAGGAGGAGGAGGAGGAGGAGGAGGAGGAGGAGGAGGAGGAGGAGGAGGAGGCGAAGCGAAGCGAAGCGAAACGAAGCGAAGGCGCCAGAGTCGGGCACACAGGTGCGCCCGTGCCCTTCTGGACAGGGCGCACGAGGCCGTGGCCTCACGTTGTGTGCGAACACAAGTCGTGGATGAAATACTGCAGGAGCCAGTGGACAAAGAAAACAAGGAACAAGGCGCACGTGAATCGGAAGAACAGGAGGACGTGGCAGAAGATGCTCACGAGCCTGGTCAAGATCGAATCGGTGCGGTCGGTGTCGTGGCTGTTGCTATGGATGGTCGTCGGTAGTCGATGCTGTGCGTTGGTGCCACTGCTGCGTTGCTGTCGGTGTTGCTGTCAGTGTTGGCGTGTTGATGTCGGTGTTGGTGATTAGTGGTGCAGTCGGTGCTGTTGTGTGTAGTCGGTGCTGTTGTGTTACTGTCGTGGTTGGTGGTCATTGGTGTTGGCACTGGGGGTTGGAACGGCTATTGGTGCAATTGGTGTTGGGAAGTTTGCGCACTCAGCTGATGCATGTACTGAAAGCGCTCTCAAGCGAATCCCACCACGTCGTGTCTGTCGCGGCTGTCAACCATCTCACTTCGTTACTGTCGTAGTGGAGGTATGGTCGTGGATGGACAGCGTCGTGGTGTCGCTGCGCGTGGCCTCGTCACTGGCGTTCTTATGCAATCCGTGCAACAAATTTCTCAGGTCGTCGTCCCACCGCATTATTTGGCCACCATGCTGCTGGTGACATGTTGTTGCGTGTCGGGATTGGGGTTCAGTTCAACGCTCGGTGTGTCCATCGATTCTGCGGATGGCTTGCAACGCGCGCGGCCCAACACAAAACCTTTGTGCTGCCCTACGTCAGGGATGTCGTGCTTGCTCATGAATTCCTCAGTTATGCGTGTGCTCCGGCGGACGAAGTCAGGCCACAGCTCGTCGTCGTCCATCGTCTGCTCGTGGATCTGGTGCGCGTCACTGGTGTCTTCTTGTGTGCTGGTCTTCTCTGATGGGGAGTGGGGGGTCGCTGGATGCTTCGTGGTCGGTGGGGGAGGAGGAGGAGGAGGAGGAGGAGGAGGAGGAGGAGGAGGAGGAGGAGCCATAGTGCCCTCGCGAGCCTTCGCAAAGGTGGGACGCGTCGCGCGGCTCGGTGATTTCGGCTGTCAGTGAGGTTAATAAGGCTCGGGAAGACCACCAGGGCGCCGCAAACGTGTCCATAATCGATTTTGCACGCCTGAAATGGGTACGGGAAAAATGGGCACAATGCCCGACGACAAATGTCGTCTCAAACCATCAGCGGCCGCTGCTGGGCAGGCGGCCTTCTGTCTCAGATGGACACAGTCCGCGGCGACGCCGACAGCGAGTCCTGTTCAAAAAGAACAGGAACTGCTGTCGGTCTTTGTGCCCATTCTTTCCGTACCCATTTCGATCTTCCCGATCGGCACCTCGGAAAGAGCTCCTCCAGCGCGTGTGGCGCGAGGCCCGGAGGTGTCTCGAGCGCAGCTGTCCCCCCACAGCAGAAGAGCCGAGCGTCAATGTGGGAGGAATGGGAGATGCCTCCGTCAGAGTGCGACCTGAGCAGAGCGGCAGCTTGATCAAGGCAGCTCGCCTTGGCACCGTTCCTGGATCGGAGAATGCGGGCACCCGGAGATCGGACGTCGATAATCAGACTAACGAACGAAAACAAAGACACCGCCCCAAAAAACACAGCTGCTGGAATTCTCGAGCCGTGTCGATCCGCGAGGGGCCTCAGGGCCCGAAAATCCAGATCGTCGGAAAAATGCGTGACCTCAGAAGAATCTCAAATAAACCCGCGGGCTTATTGACGGATTGCGACCCCAACAATGGCTGAAAAGGGGAGGACGAGGGGGAGGACGAGGGGAAGGACGAGCAGGGGTGGCCATAAATCCGCCCACGGCTCATGGAACTCCCGGCTCTTCATCCGACGGCGGCACCTGATCGCTCCGAACTCCACGTGATCCAGATCGGGGGCGACAACGGGGGCGAATAGCGTGTATCCAAGGACGCCGATAGTCCATACCTTCCGCGAGGCTCCAGGGCGAATGCGTGTAATGTCCGCCCCTGCGCTATTCGCCCCTGTCGTCGCCTCCGACCAACGCCCTCCCCCAAACTCCCCTCGCTGCCCCCCTCCGGCCTCAGGTAGACGTCGGGGTGTTCCACGCCCTGCACGACGCCTGCGGCGCCCCAGCGCGGGGGGGAAGATATGAAGACGCAGAAGGAGGAGTGAGACATCTTACTGACTACCTACCAGACCACCCCAACCCAACCCGAAGACCCGAATTTCGGGTTGGGGGGGGTAAGGGTTCCACATGTGTTTTTTCGATGTTTCCCGACCCCCCCCCACTGGAAATCGAGGGTAAATCTGAGCCTTCGGGTTGGGTTGGGTTGGTTTGGTGGGTGGTGACTTACAAGATTGTTGACGATGTGCTGTTTCAGATCCTTGGGTGTTTCATCAGCTGCGGCCCCCGTGGGGCCCGCCATCGGGCCCCGGGACCATCTGGCACGAAAAGCCGCCCCTTGGGATGGGGCTCAGGGACGAGTCAGCGAACGTGCTTCACGACGCTCTCGTGCCGAATCGCGCCCCTGCGTGCACACAATGGCCACCGGCAGGCACCGCGAGCCCCGAAGGGGCACTGGTGGGCGCTGCGCCTGCATGGCCACGGGCATGTGACGGGCAGGGACCATGGCCCGTGTGAGCTGTGCGCGCGAGTAAGTGGACCCCGGGCCCCAGGTGATTTTATGCTGCGACTTCTCCCGATCACCCTCCGAGGGTGGTCAGGCGTTGAACAACAGAACGGTGACACCGTCGAGTATCTAAATTTTTCGCCGCCTCGCGGCCTTCCTCGCCCCACCCCCGCGCCCCTTGTGCAAATTGCCGATCCGCAATCCCGACCAGGCCCCTCCCGCGACGAACGATCGCCAGCGCCAACACAAAAAACTGCGTGGATCCAAGGAGAGGTCCGCGTTCCGTTCGTGGCAACGGAGGTCTGCCATCTTTCATGCCAGTGAATCCGATCACAGTAGCGTTGTCGCAAGGGTCGACAATGGCAAAGCTAGGCGGCTCGTCGCTGCTAGACCGCTGGGGGGGGGGGGATGGGGCTCTGCAGGCGCCGAGGAGCTCCATCGCGCATGGGCGGCGGAGGATCAGTGGAACTGCGGGCGGGTCAAGGGGCTTGTCCGCTTACTACCGAGGCCGAATGTTCAGACTGCGGCACGTTGCAAATTCGATCGGACTCGTCGTCGACCATGGCGCTGTCCTCACACCGCCAAGGGAGGGGGGGGGGGGCGGGCCCGACGAACTGCCAGCAGTGAGCTCCGCCATGGCCTCGATACCAGCGTTTGCGGGAGAGGGCACCCCTCGTGCGCCCAGCTCTCGCGGGCGACGGCTCGGCGAAGAGAACGGTGGCCGAGAAGAGCTGCTGGGCGATGGCGGCGATCGCAAGTCGCGAGGACATCGCATGCGCACTGCGGCGCCCCCGCCATCAGCGGGGAAAGCGCGCGCAACGATCCTGGATGGCATGGCGGGGCTAGACCGCTGCCAGCTTGACTAATAGAACGCGCGCGGAGCTCGAACGGCGACCTCGAATGGGCCAGGCACGGCGCCGCTGTGGGCGGTGCGCGGCAGAGTCCGCAGAGGTGACCTGGGCGGGCTGAGCATGCTCCTGAGCGCCATGTGCATGCGACCGTCTTGTAGCGCTTGGCGGTACAGGTTGGCTGCCCACTGCCAAATGGCCAGGTACAACACTCGAAAATGCATCCATGAGCCATTGCCGCGCCGCGTCCGCACGAGCCCAGACCGCCTGGCAGATGTCCCAAGAGCAGAGCCAGAGGGAGTTGGAGGGCCTGAGCGGAAGGCGGCCCACCCTGGAGTCAGGCTCGACTGGGCGTGGCATGTCGAACGGCATGACGTCTACCCGGTCATCGAAGTCTTGCCGCGCCTCGCCCTCTGTCGCGAAGAACCATGGCCCCGCGTGGCCTTCCAAGTGGCCGAGCATCCACAGCGCGTCGTCAGCGCCTTGCCCAATAGAGGCGGCAGTAAGAGGCTTGCCTGGGAGCGACCGAGCGCGACCCGCCTGGTCGACGAGCTGGACTGGCCCTAGCGGAGCAGCGCGTTGAACTCCCACGCTCTCGCGGCGATGCCCTCGGTCTCGTTCGACGCGCCACGGGGGAAGGGGGGGGGGGCGGGCGACCAGCGGCGCTGCAGTCGCGCGAAGAAGTAATTAGGCGGCGGCGAGCAGCGCAACTCAAGAAGTCGCCTGCCAGCCGAAGCCTCCAAGAGGTAGAGAGACGAGCTGCCAGAAACACCAGGCTGAACTTGGCATCGGGAAGCGCCTGGAACATCTTCCTGACCGACCACTTCCTCTACAACTGAAACCCTTTGGCAGTCTCGACGAGATTCAGCTTACGAGGGGATCCAAGTGGCCACCCAGCTGAGAACCCTGAAAGGTAAAGCACGTCCCCAACCATCACCAGCGTCCGCCCATCCAGGTTTGCATCAAACAATTCTGCATTCCTGCCCCAAGAAACACCAAGCATGGCGGGGAAGGCGTGACGGCCGTGACGGGCTACGTCAGGACAAAGACCACGCGAATTGCTGATAGCCTCGAACGCGTTCGTAACGTTCACGCTGGTGGGCAAGCTCGGCCTCACGCTGATCACGAGGTAGTTGAGAAATACGGGTCGCGAGTGCCTCCCGCCCTTGAAAACCAAGACGCCGCGCCACTGCGCAGAGCTACACTGCCCAAATTTGTAAGCTGCCGGGGTAAGTGCTATTGCACGCGTTGGTGAAGACATAGTCGTAGTCAGCCTTCCGCAACGGTGCTTTGGCCAACGGGATGCACCATGCCATCCAGTGCTGACGCGAGTCGATGTGTTCATCCTCGAAGAGAACGTGCAGAACCCATTGTTCACATAGACGCCAGACAACTTTGAATTGGGCAAACTTTTCGGATTCCTCATCTCCCAGAGGCTGCACCGCCTTCGCGATCAAGCCAGCAAGAGTATCGGCGTCCGAGACTGAGGGGCTCGACAAACTCGACGAAGACGAAGAAAACGAGAATGAGGAACGCACGTGCCCATGTGAAGCAGGCGGAAAACGGCTGGGTTGCACCTAATGGCCACCACACGGGCGGGCCGTAGCCAGAGGGATGCACTGCTGGCTTCTCGTCACAAGGTAAAGTTTGGCAAGGCCTCGCGTCCTCAGAACCCCACGGGCAATTGCAAGGAGGGTCCCAGGCGGCACCGGCACGCAATGCCTCAGCTCGTGGTGCACGGAGCTCGTCAACTGGACGTTCTCAAAGCCGCTCGATAGGACCAGCAGCGAAAGGGATGCGCCCGCCAGATGTCGCCATCGCGATGGCCCACACCAAGCATCTGCAGTGAATGTAGTGACCGAGCTCATCCATATCGCCTTCGCAGCAACATTTGGAATATTTGAGTCCGTCCACAGATATGCGGGCGCTAAGCCACACGCCAAGCCAGGACCGCAGTATGCCAAAAGCCAAAGCAACAGGGAGTGTCTTCAACCTGGCTCGCAGCTCAGCCCATGGCAATGCCTGGAGCGAAGCAGCCATTTAGACAACATCTTCACAATCGTGCCATCCAGTGGCGAACAGTTTCTCGAGAAGGGCGTGGCGAAGACCTTCATCTTGGAAGCCAGTGAGTTCCAGCGTGACGGAGAAAGTCGTGAGAAGGAGGGAGGGGGATCGGAGGATGATGAAGGGTACGGAGAACCAAAAAACGGGGGCGCCCCTCCTCACCTCCGATCGCTCCGCCTCGCGACCCGTCCCAAGGCTTTAGTGTGGTTGTTGTTGTTGCTCGTGTTGCTGTTGGTGGTGTTGTTGGTGATGTTGGTGGTGTTGTTGTTATTGTTGTTGGTTGGCGTTGTTGGTGTTGGTGGTGTTGGTGTTGGTGTTGGTGTTGGTGTTGGTGGTGTTGTTATGAGTGGTGTTGGTGGTGGTGGTGTCGATGTTGTTAGTGTTGTTGTTGTTGTTGTTGGTATTGCTGTTGTTGGTGGTGGTGTGGTTGGTGCTGATGTTGGTGTTGTTAGTGTTGTTATTGGTGTTGGTGGTGGTGTTATTGTTGCTGCTGTTGCTGGTGTTGTTGGTGTTGGTGTTGATATTTTTTCTCGTCGTCCCCCCCGCGACCCGGCCCGCGACCCACCCGCGACACACCCGCGCGACCCACTCGCGACCCACCCCGCGACCTTCCCGCGAACCACCCTGCTACCCACCCGCGACCCGCCCGCGACACACCTGCGACCCGCCCGCCACCCACCCCCGACCCACATGCGACCCACCCGCGACCCAACCCGCGACCCATCCGCGACCCACCCCGCGACCCACCAAGATTGCTTTCACGAGACAATCGGAGCCTGCAGCGAGCCCAACCCAATGCATACTTTGTAAAGTTAGGCGCCTGCGGCGGGCTTCTTCAGAGCCTCGCAGACTCGCCCCCTCACTCTTATCCGCAACTGCGGGGTGCTATTATGCTTTTGCCTCTTCGGCACCTCTTGGGAACGTCTTGGGCCCTTTGGAAGGCCTCTCGGGCGTCTTGGGAAGGTCTCGAGGGCCTCTGGGAGTCTGGGAGGCGCGCTGTGGGCCGCACCCCTCGCAATGATAGCCCACGACCCTTCCCGGCCTTCTCTTGGGGCCCTCTTGGGGCTCTCTCTGGGCGGTCTTTGAACACTACTGGGCGGCCTCAGACGCCTCTATGGCCGTCTGGAGGCTCGCATGGGCTGCTCTGGAACACGTTTGGGCTGCTTGCGGCCTCCATGTGGCCCTGTTCGGCCACTTTGGGGGGCTCCGACGGCCGACGAGGCAAGCTCGCGGAAGTCATGCAAAAACAGATAGGACATCGGCGGTTGCTACGTCCTGCGGGTCTGCTCGAGCCTTTCTCGGCGGCCCTCCCAGCGCATGCTTGGCCTCCCTCGGGCTCTTTGCGCCACAGAGGAGGAGGAGGAGGAGGAGGAGGAGCTCTTGGACTATCATGAGCGCCCTCGGGTGCCCGTTGGGGCCACCCCTCAAACCTCGGGAGCCCCGGGCGCTTCCTTTTGGGGGGCCGAGAGGGCGGCAACAAAACCGCACCCCGGATGCTTTGCCACTGTGCCCGAGGCCCGCACGAAACCGGGCACCCCCGATGTGCGTGTGCGTACATATACACATATATATATATATATATATATATGTGTGTGTGTGTACACTAGAACCATCGCGCGCTTCGCGCGCGCTCAGGTTCTAATTGAGGTCACCGCTCAGGTGCGATGCCCGCGACGATTCTTACCACAAAGACGGCGGCGTGCACTCCGCTCACGTTCGCACGCCATGTTCCGGAGGAGCGTTCCCGGAGCATGGGGCGCCAGAGGCTCCCCCCTTCTTCCCTCCTCCCGGACGATCCTGCCGAGGAACTCTTGGGTTGCGTAGGGCCGGTCTTGCGGGCTCCCTGGGGCTCTCTAGGCCCGCCTAGGGCTGTTTGGGAGCGGACCTGGAGGCGCGCTGGGCCCTAGTGGAGCGTCGGAAAGCCCAAAAGACAAGAAGGCCAAGATCCTCCAATTCCTACGTAAAATGAACGGTGTTGGCTTGTTGGGACCCTCTTGGGGGTGCTCCTGGAGGCGTCTTGAGCCATGTTTGAAGCCTCTTGGGAACTACCTGGGGCTCCCTGGGGCTCTCTTGAGGCGGAATCCCTGGGTTTTCCGGACGCGGTCCGTCTCTTGGGCACCTCTCGGGCCCGTTTTGGGACACTCGTGGGCTGCCCTGGGCGCTTCTTGGGCCAGCCTTGGGCTCTCCAGGACCGCCTCGGGGCGGCCTTGGGCGCTTCTGGAGCTGTTTGGGGGCGGTCTCGGAGGCCTCCTGGGCTGCCTAAGAGCGTCGGACAGCCGCAAAGATCGGAAGGCCAAAACCCTTCCAACACTATTGTAAAAAACATCAATGTTTTGCCTGCTGGGGCCCTCGTGGGAGTGCTCTTGGAAGCAGTTGGAGCCATGTTGGGGGACTCTTGGGAGCTGCCTGGGGCCTCTAGGGTCACTGTTGAGGCGGGAGCCTTGGGTGTTCGGTACGCGGTCCCTCTCTTGGGCCCTTCTTGGGCTTGTTTTGGAGCCTTCTTGGGCTGTTGTGGGCGGTGCTCTCTGGGGCCGCCTTGGCCAAGTCTTGGGGGCCTCTGGGGCTGCTTTGGGGCGGACCTGGAGACCTCCTGGGCCGTCGTGGAGCGTCGTACAACCGAAAAAAACAGAAGACCAAAATCCTTCCCAAACCGTCGGAAAACCATCAATTGTAGCCTCCCAGGGCTCTCTTGGGAGTGCTCCTGGAAGCGTCTGGAGCCAAGTTGGAGGCCTCCCGAAACCTCTACCACGTGCTTCGGCGATATGGGTCGAAGATGGGAACCATTCCTGGTGCAGAAACATCACCAGGGTCCGTCCAGAGCCGCTCGGGAAACGCCCCGGAGCGGCTCTGGAGAGGCCCCGGGGGGGGGGGTCCCCCCATGGCGAGTCGAGGCAGCTGGCCAGAGGCCCCCGGCCCCGTACCCCGACAGATGTGTGTGTATATATATATATATATATATATATATATATATATATATATATATATATATATGTGCCATGCCCCCGGCGGGGCCTCGGGGCCTCCCTGGCCGCTCCGCGCCTCGGAGCGACGTGCGGCGCGCACGCTGCGCCGAGCGTGCCGGGCTGAGTGGGGAGGGGGAGGAGGGGGGAGAGGAAGGGGAGGGGAAGGGGTGGGAAGAGAGAATCCACGGATTGCACCGGTCTGACAATCATTCATAATTTTATAAGGGCAATGTTTGAGCTACTTCTAACAAGGCTTCTCGATGTGTGGCGAGAGAAAGATCTAGAACAATGTTCCGGAGGGCAGGGGGTCGGTGGGCGGCTGTCGCTGTCCAGTATTCCTCAGCAGTTTCTTTCGTCCACTTCAACCGAGGTCGCCCCACCCGGCTTTTCTCGAATCGTAGAAACTCTAGCGTGTCGGCTCTCATGGTTGCTTGCCGGACTGGGTCCGAGGGATCGGCGTTCAAGAGGTTTTGATACAGTTTCAGCTTTTGTTGGTGGTACATTTGGCTGAACGGAGTCACTGGTTTGGTTGCTCCTGCAGCTTGGATACTCTGGTTCGCCCTTTCGAAAACGAGAGCATTCGTGTTTGCTCGGTTGACGTATGTCGTTGTCATGTGCAGGATTTTGCGGAGTCCTTTCAGCTGCACTGTGTCGATCCGTTTGATCGTTGCTTGCGTGAGCTGTGCTGTGGCCAGTCCGTACAGGAGCTTAGACCGGATTGTCGCGTCGAAAGCGAGGATTTTAAAGCGAGTGGGGCAGTCGCTGTGCAACCAGAAAGTGTTGAGCTTTTTCATCGTAGCGAGAACTTGAGAGATGCGAGCATTGACTTCTTTGGTAGTGTCGCTCTTATTATTAAGCATGCATCCGAGGTATTTGACTTCCGCTTTGACTTCCACAGGGTCCCCGTTAGCGAAATGGATGTTTGGGTGGGAATGCCCGGTGTGGATAACTTCACACTTGGTTGTGTTGAGTCGAAGGCCATACTTGGAACTTTCTTCTTCAATTGACTTTAACAGCGCGTTCATTGCTTTGGTGCTTTGCGATATACAGATGGTATCATCGGCGTACAAAACAGCGTCAAAGCTCACGCCT
>CAUYUJ010018281.1:676572-714072 GCA_963575745.1 Prorocentrum cordatum | reverse complement strand
TGCCTTCCCACCGCTGGAGCTGCGGGGGAGCAGTCGAGGCCAGCCAACTGCTGGAGCCTCGAACGTGCCAGGTCGTGGGGGTACCCGTGTGCCGGGAGAGCAGAACACGTGGCAGGCAGGCCCAGAGCTAACGGATACAGTCGGACTTGATTGGACAGGACACGCGAGAGGACACAAGACCCCTCCAAGGGTCACATTGCCACAGGAATGCAGGAGGCATGGGTCGCGAGACACAGGACACAAGGGTACCCTTGATTTGGCAGGGTCGACCTACTAATCCGGGCCGCCTGTACAAGGGGCTCCTCGCTTCGGGGCTCACCTTGGGGCCCGGTTTTGAATACAATTCTCTGGGTGCGACCCCCTCCCGTCCATGGTTAGAATCGGCGCCCGCCGCCACCTGCTCGCTCCCAGGGCCAACCTCGGCCCCAAGTCGGCCCAAGACCGCCCCGAGACGGCTGCACGAATGATGCCCGAAGACTCACCCAAAACGACTCAAAAGACCCTCCAAGAGCCCCATCAATCCCTCAAGAAGTCCTGGAAGGCACAAGCCCCCGATATTATCCGAGGCAGGTCTCACGAAAGGCATCGGTATGCTAACAGAAGATGCTCGCGGGACCGTACACAAAACTGCTCGGGGAGAGGAGCGACGGCTCGGGACACAACGATCTCGATATCATGCCCGTGCGTCTGGCGAGATGCCAGTCGGCACGCGGAGCGGGAAACCACGTGGTCTGGGACCCGTTTCTCTCGGGACCCGTTCCCGGATCTCCCACGTCTTAGATTTTCAGTGCGGGGCCCCCAAGGCTCTCGACACGCCCGAGGGACCGGTTTCCTTCCCGGATCCTCGTTTTCGGAGCTGCAGGGCGAGTTGAGACAAAGGCATCTCTGACTCGGTCCCTGGACTCCTCCTGGGGTCCATACGCGCAATTCGTTCGAGATGCGCCCAGCCGTAGCGACGAGGGGCCCCCCCGAGGCCAAGTCCCGTGGCCTCATCAAATCGCCCTCCTCGGACCTTTGACGACCCCGCATGCCGAAGGGGCCCCAGGCCGAATACTGCGACAAATCTCTGCTTTGTTTTTCAAGGCATCGGAGGCCGGCCGGGCGGCCTCGCTGACGGACATCCAAGACAGCGACATCTTCGACGGCGCGGTGACCCGTTGGGACCACAAGGGTCTCTTCCTGGACGTCGTCTGCTTCTTTGAGGCCCTGCTGCAGGCCGACTGGGACCAAATGTTCAGGCTCGCTGGGAGAGATCACCTCTACGAGGTCCCACGAGGAACGCGATCAGCATGTACAGCAGGAACATGTGCGACTGACAGCGGCTAACGATCTCACAGCCCCGCGGCCACAAGGTGGTACCGCAGCCGTACGGCTGTGACGGCACCTGCGCAGTGCGGGCGGGGCTCGTGGGGGTCTCCACGGGCTTTCAGGGTCGCGAGGCTCGCGGCTACAGGGGGCCTCGCATTCCTAGCATTTTGCTCAAATATTCTTTCCTGCCCACCCATGCCACCTGGCCCTCAGTGGGCTAACTTCCGGCGTGTCTGGCCAGCAAGGTGCGTCTTCCTCCTCGTCGTCCTCGTGGCCGTCGTCGTCGTCCTTCCTCTTCTCCTCTGCATGGTATCCTTGCTGGCCAGAGGGGCTTTACAGCCGCGTCTTTTGAAGCTTGCCCTCCTGTGCCGCTATCACTAACTTAGGTTTCTATTGCAAGCATCGTTGAGGCCTGTTCTTCACTTCCGTTCTTTTTGGGAGCAGGCCCCACTGCCTTCATAGTGTCGACTGTCGTCCGCTGTGGAGCCCGACTGTTGTCCGCCTTTCTTGTACACACACTTGTGTCACCCATGGAGTTGCATAGAATGGCACGTGGATCGCCTACGGCTGTATCCCTCATTACGCGTCCTCGGGGTAGGTGTGCTTTTGGTCGTGCCAGCGCCGCTTGCTTTGGAGGTGGAGCTTGGAATGCTGGGCAGGTTTCTGGCAATATCTATTTAAGTTGTTTTTTGCTTGGTGCATTTCCTCGTGAGGGCGAGGCTGAATGGTACGGCTTCCTGGGTCTTTTTCATGTTCATTCCCAGGCCCCGGCCCTCCCTGCCCCCACACGCGGGGCAGGGACACGATGGGGGCGGTGCGGCACGGGAGCCCGGGCGGGCTCCGCACTCTTGTGCAGAGTTGTTCCGATTTTGGCCCTTCCGCACGCGCCTCCGGCCCATGCCGGACAAGGCGGCATGGGGAGGTTGCCCGCAGCCTGCAGCTGGCACCGGGCTACGACCACAACCTTCGGAAATGGTCCGGCTTAAGGTCGGGAACTGAAGGTGAGGTGAGTGGACATGCAAATCGGAGGAGGGCCAATCGAGACAGCGGCGGCCGTGCCTTGCGCTGTTCGTTCGCTGGGCCTCCTGGAGGCCTGGGCCTGGGGAAACCAAAAGGTACGGATACTGCTTCTCCACGACCTCTCTCGGGGTCCGTTCTGACCAGGATTTCGAAGCGAATCCATCGGTGGTGACGAAGGCCTCCAGGAGGCCCGAGAGGCGAAAGCGAGGGAGGGTTAGCGGAAATGGTACCTTCTCCTCCTTGGACTGTCTGGGCCTCCTGGAGGCCACCAGTGGTCTCCTTCACGGCGGCTCTCCCCGCCCCGAGAGGGGCACGGTCTCCGTTTTGTCATGGCCCCAGGGACCGAGACTGTAAAAAATGAAAAACCAAAAAAAAAAAAAAAACATGCCCGAATCCAGATCCTCGAACCTGACCGCCCTTCCTGATGGCCGTAGCCAGTGCCCGGCCACCTCAGGCCCCCAGACGGCTCCGAACGGCGGCCTCGCCTCAACGTTTTTCTCATCCTGTCTGGCCCTGCCTGCGCGCAGAGGGGGGAAGGCTCCTTGCAGGGAGGGGGGAAGGCTTCTCAGAAGCCTTCCGCCCTTCCTGACTACCTACCAGACCACCCCAACCCAACCCGAAGACCCCAATTTCGGGTTGGGGGGGGGTACGGGTTCCATGTGTGTTTTCTCAACGTTCCCCGACCCCCCCCAACTGGAAATGGAGGGCGAATTGGGGCCTTCGGGTTGGGTTGGGGTGGTTTGGTGGGCGGTGACTTCCGCTCCCCACCCCCCCCCACCCCTGCGCGTGGCCGATAGTCTGCCTCGTGGCGACTCTCCCGCCCGGGCCCCCGAGGGGGCGCGTGGCCTCCGGGACCTGCACCAGCCGGCAGCTCGCCGACAGCGCGCGCAGCCGCAGCCGCTCGGGCCTCGGAGGCCGACCATGGCCGCCGCAGCCGCCGCTGCTGTCGACGCGGCCACACCCCCCGACGAGCTGCTTTTTGTTCCACCCCAACGCTTTCTCTGGATTCGGCGGCGAGCCCGGGGGGAAATGCGGAGAATGGCCAGGCCTTCTCAGAAGGCTCGGAAGTCCCCGGGCCTCCTGAGAGGTTTGCTAAGCCCCCGCCCTAAGACACAGAGAACTTCTCAGAGAAGGCCTTCTCCTTCTCACTTCCCCCTCGCTTGCCGCCGATGGATCTCTCGTATAAGAGATCGGCTACAGAATTGACATGTTCTAGTCGCATCTACGAAAACTGCGCAGGATGCTCAGTAGACCTACGGAGCATTGCACTACGCATGCTTCGTAGACTCGACGAGCAAATCAAATCTGGGGTAGTTCAATTATGTAGTCGATGTCGTCCTCGAAGCCTCGGGGCCTGTGATCGGGCCCCAGGGCCATCAAAAACGAGTCAAGGGTGGAACGCTACCCCCGAGGCAGGGGTCGGGACCTCTCTGTGGTCGCGGCTGAGGGGGAAGGGGCTGGAGCCAGATCACATCGTCGAATGCGGCTGAAGGGAAAACTGGCCAGCATGGGCCCCAGGAGGGGTGCCTACGGGACCAACTGTGGGCGAATTCCGGTCGGACGACGGCGACGACCCCTCCGCTGCGACGTCCCCGGCCTCATCTCGGACTTCCGCCGACGCGGGTGAGGATCAGGGATCCGTGGACCTGGCGCGTGGGCGCCAGATCCACACATTTGGTGAAAGAGCGCGTCGATGTCGCATGGGCACGGGACCCGTCGCCAATCTACGCGCCTTGATTCATCCTTGTTTTCGCTTCCCCTCGAGATGCACCTTTCGCACCTTGAGCGCAGCAGGTGCTACGCTGCCGCGGCCGCCGCGGCCGCAGCGGCGGCCACCGTCGATGCCGCACGCGCGGAAGGTGCGAAGGGTGCAGGTCGAGGATCCTCGACCATCGCATCTGTTTTCTCGCTGCTGACCCTCTCCACCCCCAACTGCCCCACGCACCCGCACCCGGAAGGCCAGCGGCCTGAACCTTGGAGCCCCCGAGCCCAGATATCCGATGCCGCTTTCAACCACGTTGCCCCTGAAGTTCAGACCCCTTGCCCAGGGTCAGCTGTCCATCCTGCAGACTTCGATGTCTCGTAAGGTGATGAGGGAAACGTATAAAGAACGACCTCCAATGTCAAGTCGGCATGGATTACGGTTAAGACTAAGGCGGTATCTGATGGTCTTCGATGCCCAAGCTTTCGTTCTTAAACCGTTTCCTGACAGTCCCGAGGCCAGCCCCAGAGGCCGAAAACGACGCCAAACACATGTTAGCCAGCGTGGAGCCCAAACAGTGATTTCTTCTTATCTATGCGACGCAATCAATGTGGTGCAACCCAGGTGGTGCAATCCGTGTCACAAAGCAATACACTATATAAAACAATGCAAAGAAATCCACCGACCCTTCGGCGTGTGCGAGAGGCTTTGCCCTCGTCGTTGTCGTCGTCGTCGTCGCCAGTCCTGAGCATCCGTGAAAATAAACGTCGTACCTAAATTGACTCCCTCCCCTTTTTCCCGAGTCATAATAGTCCCGTGGGCGTCCCGAGTCAGAATAGAGGGGGTCGCGACTCAGAATAGTCCCAGGAGGATCCCGAGTCAGAATAGTCCCGGCAAGTTCCTGGGGGTCCTGGGGGAGGTCCCGCATTCAAGGTCGGCGGCACCAGCCGTAAGGCCTTCGCAATACGAAGCAATGCAATGCGAAGCAATGCGAAGCAATGCGAAGCGGGTGGCGACTAGGCGACGGGCGGCGACGAGGCGGCGACATGGCGGCCAACGAGGCAGCGACGGCGGCGACTTGGCGGCCAGAGCGGCCAGCAGGCCCAGGCGACGGGCGGCGACGAGGCAGAGACGGCGGCGACTGGCGACCAGAGCGGCCCGCATGTTTCAAAACGTTGGAGGTATGGGGTTTGAGTCGGAGTAGTGGGCCTGGCGCGTATGGGTCCCTGGGGAGAGGTGCCACAGGGCTTGCAGTAATTGGCGCCTGGTTGAAATAACTTGCGCGCTCCGTGCAAGAGTTCGTGCCCCCCCTGCAAGTTCTGCGTACTACTCCACACAAGAACTTGCGATTGACGACAGCTTAGATGGGAGCTCTCGCGCCCTCGATCCTGAGGTGCAACGATAGGAGGGGACTGGCTCAGAGGGGCAACCATCGACCCGGAATTGGCGGCCCCAATAGCGAATCCGAACGCTCCTGGACGGGCTGGGCCATCGGGCCCCTATCGGCGACGAGACAAACGACTACGGCAACCTAAAACCCAGAGCCTCGAACCTCCAACCCTGAGCCCATATTCCTCCTCCTCTTCCTCCTCCTCCTCCTCCTCCTCCTCCTCTCCTGCTGTTTCCTCCTCCTCCCTCCTCCCCCTCCTCCTCCTCCTCCCTCCTCCTCCTCCTCCTCCTCCTCCCTCCTCCTCCTCCTCCTCTCCTCCTCCTCCTCCTCCTCCTCCTCCTCCTCCTCCTCCTCCTCCTCCTCCTCCTCCTCCTTCCTCCTCCTCCTCCCTCCTCCCTCCTCCTCCTCCCTCCTCCCTCCTCCCTCCTCCTCCTCCTCCTCCCTCCTCCCCCTCCTCCTCCCTCCTCCTCCTCCTCCTCCTCTTATTATTATTACTAGTATTATTATTATTATTATTATTATTATTATTATTATTATTATTATTACTATTCGTCTTAATATTCTTATTTTTATTATTATTAGTATTCTTATTATTCTTATTATTATTACTATTCTTCTTCTTCTTATTATTATTATTCTTCTCCTTAGTATTATTAATAGTATTATTATTCTTATTCTTCTTCTTATTATTATTATTATTATTCTTCTTATTATTATGCTTCTTAGTATTATTATTCTTCTTATTATTATTATTATTCTTATTCATACTCTTCCTCCTCCTCCTCCTCCCTCCTCCCACCTCCTCCGCCTCCTCCGCCTCCTCCTCCTCCTCCTCCTCCTCCTCCTCCTCCTCCTCCTCATCATCATCATCATCATCATCATCAGCATCATCATCATCATCATCATCATCATCATCAGCATCATCATCATCATCATCATCCCCCCGCCCCCCCTACACCCTTGCCGCTGATATCCGCGGCGGCCGCTCCGAGGAGCGGGCACGGCGCCCACAGCCCTGGGGCCATCGACGAGGTCGAGCTGCAGGCACCTGCCCCCGCCGTCGGTGGCAACTCACGGGATCCCCCCACACCAGCTGGTTGGCTCTTGCGCATCGACGCTGCTCGACGCAGCTCGACGCTGAACTCGGCGCCACATCGACGCCAATCGACGCTAAATCGGCGCCACCCCATCGACTGGCACGCGCAAATCGACGCCGGTGCGCTCCACCGACGGAGCTACGAGGGCATACGGCGGGTCAGAGGGAGGGAAAGGCACCCACACCGTATACCCTTGCCTTCTTTTCGCCTTCTGGGCGAGAACCCGGCAAGGGTACCTTCTGGTTTCCCCAACGAGGCTCCCATGGCTTGCCACCGAGCCCAGACCCCCCCCCCCAGAGGGGGGCCCAGCGAGGCTCAGCGCGCGCCTCGGGCGGGGGGGTCTTCTCAAAGGGGGTGGGGCTTCTCGGGGAAGGGGGGCTTCTCGAGGTCTCCTGCCCTCAGATCTGGGCGTTGCACTTTTTCACTCTGGGCGTCCTCGCCTCGCTTCTCGGGCGCCGGGGCCATCACTGATCGCTCCAGCTCGAGAGAGGAGGCAGAAAGATGGGGTCCGGGGCTCCCGTCGCGACGTTTGGGGATGCTGCAAGCGAATGCTGGGGAAGCCAAGAGGTACCGATATCGCCACTCCCGGACATCTCCTTGGGTCCCTGGGTGCGTTCTAACCAGGATTTCTAGGCGGATCCAGCGGTGACGACGGGGGCCTCCCAGAGGCCCAACATGGATGAAAACGAGGCAGGGGTTGCGGTATGGGTACCTTTCCCTCCTCCGAATGTTGCAGTGGACTGCGACGTCAGATCTCAGGGTCCTGCTCCGTCTTTGCCTCCCTCCTCCTGGCGCTCCTCCACCATCTCGCAGCCCCTCCCCCTCGTCCCCCCCACTCCACGTCCTGCCTCCTCGTCCTCCTCCTCCTCCGCCTCCGCCTCCCCGTCATCCACATCCTATCCGCTCTCCTCCTCGATCTCCTCATCCTGCGCACCCCCCTTAGAGAGGGGGAAGAATAATCATAAGCATAACCTATTGAGGCCCGCCCCAATTTCTTGGATCCGCGCTGGACCCTTCGCCGTGGCGCGCGGAACGCGCCAGGAGCTATCCCGTCCTCCTCCCTGCTTCTCCCTCCGTCCCTCTGCCTTGCGGACTCCTCCCAGCCTAAGAAAACCCTCGCGCGCTCTTCTGGGCCGTAAGTGCATGGGTCGGGAAGCCTGTCCCCCTACCAGGGGCGCCTAATTTCACACTTCGCACTGCGCGAAGCGCGAGTAAGCTTCGCGCTCTCGCGCCGCCCCCCAGGGGTCACGAGGATGAGGAATCGGAGCCGAACCGCGAAGAGCGAAAAACTTCGCGGCCTCGAGAGCGCCCTTGCTTACGTGCTCCGAGATGGCCCCAAGTGATCCGTCTTGAGCTCGTTTCCGAGGGCTCGTGGGCCGTCTCAGGGATCATGGAGGCCTGATCCGAAGGCCACCACTGTTGGTCGTAAGATGTTTATACTTCTCTCGACTGTGCGGCCTCCTGAGCTCCCATGGAAGCCTGGCTGTCAGGCTGACAGGGTCGCCACCGCCCACGAGGCCCCAAGAGGAACCCACGAGGGCCCCCACAGAAGCCCCCAAAGGCGCGCCGCCAACAGAGCCGATGAGCACTGCACCTCGAGGTGGCCCCGAGAGGCTCTACCAGGCCCAAAAGAGGCCCACACACACACACACAAAGAAGCCCCAGTACTCCCCCAACAACGTCCCACGGCTTCCTTCACCTACGACTCCACACGGTGGCGGGACAGGACGAAGAAGGGGATCCGTCGCCCCACCTAAGTCGCTTTCGGTTTAGGTATTACTGAAACCTCTCCAAGGGCCCGGCTCAAGACAGTTCCCAGATGACATCGGAGTCCCAAGAGGGTGCCCAAAGGGTTCCCAGGCGCCAAGCCGACCCCAAGACGGCCCCGGGAAGGTCCAAGAGGGCATCTGGAGGGGCCCAAGACGGCCCGAGAGATCCCCAAGGCGAAAGACAGCCCAACACTGCCACAGGATGCCCCCGAGACGACACAGACACCTCGAAGACATCCCAGGGGGGAGACGGCCCGAGAAGGCCACGTTCCGAAAGCGCCCCAAGGTGGCCCCAGGACGGTCCAGGAGGCACGACGGCCAAAAGGGAAGAGGCCAAGACGGACAACGAGTCCCCGAGGCCAGTCCACGAGGCCGAAAGGCCTCCGATAGGGGACTTTTCGACCACGGGGGGTGGCAGTGACTCGCCAAAGGCGTCTTCGACACGAAGATGGCGGGGAGCTCCTAACGGCGGCCACAAACGCCCTCGCTCCTGGCAAGTGGAAGATCTCTGGACAGGATTTCCGCTGCGGAGGCGAAGCAGTACTCCTTCGCCAAGGCGGGCATGACGATACGCACTGCAAAAAAACACGGATGTCCTCAATGGACTCCGCGGAACTATCTCTGATGCAGACCCGCTGTCGAAGATCACAATGGCCGAGAAGGCAGCATGCCAGCACTCAGCGTCGAAGCAGGAGGAGGGATACAAGGAGGAGTGGGATGGAGACGACCAGGACGATGTTGCTGCGGGGAAGTTCTTTTTTACCAAGGCGCGTGGATAATCATGGAGTTGCACCAAGAGTCGCCAGGAATGGCGGCTCGAGCTCTCGAGGGTAGGACACTTCCCCCGATGATCGCAATGAGCTCCGCATGAGGATGAAGATGAGGAGAGGGAGGCGGAAGAGGCGGGGAAGACGGAGGAATGGTCAGAGAATGGCGGAAGGAGCACGGGAGGGAGAGAAAGAGGAGGAGGAACAGGAGGAGACGGGGAAGACTCGGAAGAGGATGAGCAAACGATGGCGACGGGAAGGGGGATGAGGAGCGACAATAGTGAGCGGTGTGGAAGGATTGGATGCGAGAAGAAAAAGAGGGATGAGGAGGAGCTGAGGGTGGGGAAAAACTAGGAGAAGTATACGTAAGCGAAGAGGCAAACTTGAACCCCGTTCTGCATAAACAACGCGTCGCGGACATAGTTAGGTGGCCTGCATATTTCCCCGCAGCTAGTGACTTAACGTTTGCCTGCCCTATCCAAGACCCAATCCCCGTCCTGTCAATGCTGCCGAGGGATCAGCAGTGGAAAGGGCACTCCCCTTTCCTTGACCTCCGAGACTCGCGAGAATCCCTGGTTCATAGCCGAGGGAACAACTGGCTCGATATCAACGGACAAAATTGCTTTGGGCAAGCACGTGGCAACTGTACCCCACTTTAACGAATTCAAGCTGCAAAAACATGGCAGCCGCGGCAAATACGCCACTGCCTGCGAGACATAGCTAAATGTGCTGCTCCCAGCTGACGGCGGAACTCTAATCGTGGTGCTTCGATTTCGTGCCTCCTGTTTTTTCGGCCTCACAGCTGGGTGCAACTGTCTCTGACAGATGGCGGTGGACTATTCATGGTCGCAACGTCCGACCCCTGATAAGTTGAGGCAGGCTAAAAAGCAGCCCCTCTCTGCATCAAACCTGCCCCCCCAGACTTGTCGGGTCAGGCGAAAGGGGGGGATAGCAAAGGGGGGGTTTGAGAATCAGCTCGCGTAGCTGATTTTCCAAGGGCCTCCGAGCGCCGGAGGCGGCTATGTATCGAGGGATGGGCCTGGCGGCGGGGCCGGAACCAGCTGCATGCAGCAAATTTCGTACCCCCCCCTTTCCCAATCCCCCCCTTTCGCCCGGCCCGAACTTGGTATCATGACAAGAGAAGAACAAAACATGGCACAAACACGACTGCTCCGGGATCCGGGCGGGCGTCTTGTATCGGCGAACGACCCTCCTTCCTGGCGCGCGGGCCGCGCAAAGGGGGGCACCATTCCGCGCGGACCTCCGCAAGTTTACGCTTATGCATGCTGTTGCTCGTGTTGGCGATGTTTGAGCGGCATGTTCTTGCGGAAGTACGCCCATATGCACGTCGCCGTTTGTTACTCGAGAGACGACGACTCCTGCTCCCTCCCCTGGACACGCGCAGCCCCCCGTACGTATGGCGGAGGTGGCGCCTCACTCCGAAGCGAGCGCTCGTCGCTGCGCCACTGCAGGCGATCTGCGGCCTGGAACGCCCACAGGACAAATAGGACAAGCCACGGCCCAGCACGTCGCATCGCTCAACCTCGCCCCTACATCAGAAGAAGAAGAAGAAAAGACTGCACCAACATACGCTCTCGGAGGTCCGCGCGGATTGCTGGGGCCGGCGCCGGAGGCGCCACCAGGGGGCTCCAGCGCCGACCCGACAAGTCCGCGCGGCCCTCCGAAGACGTGTCTGCGTAAGCTCTTCTCTTCTTCGAGGCCCGCCCCCACAGAACAAGCTAATGGATCACGAGCGCGCGCCTTCCGCACGCCAAGAACGCCTGCGCACAAGAGCGGCCCCGGGCAGGAGTGACCTTTGGCACGCGGCTTTCGTGGGCCACGGGAGGCCAGGTGCAAGCAGGCAGACCCCTGCAGGGGCCACCCGCACCAAAGGTCACCCCGGCGAAAGGCTCGGTGGCAACTCATGGCAGCCTCACATGCCATCTTGCCTGCACTCGCGAATCGACGCTGAATCGACGCCGATCGACGCCAAAGGACGCCAGCCTGGGGCCATCTCGTCGATGACCAGACACTGGTCGACGCTGGCCGACGTCAAGAACGGAATTCACAGAGGGCACACGAGGCTCCCAAGACCAAGATCTGCTATACTGAAGAAAGGCCACTTGCACGCGCGGGCGACACGAGGTGACGGCGAGCACACTCTCGCCGCCACCCCCCGGGGATCCCGGGGAGGTAATTTGCCTCACCGCAGGAGCTCCGCGTGCACGCCGTGGGGCCCCAGGCGTGGCGCACGGGCGCCCACGACCTGGTGGGCCGCGCGGCGGTCGGGGAGCCGGCCCGCCTCTCCGCGGGGGTCGGGCTCGGCCAGGCCCGCCTCCGGCGTCGGGCGCGCGAGGCTGTCGCGGCGCAGGGCGGCCGGGCTCGCCGGCGGTGCTTCCGCAGGGCGAGGCTCCGCGTCGGTCGGCGGTGGCTGCCAGTCCAGTCGCAGGGTCCTCGGGACGCCCTCGTGGCCCACCGCCGCCCTCAGGAGGGAGCGGAGGCGGCGGTAGTCTGGCCGCTCCTCGAAGCCAAGGCCGCGGCAGTAGGTGACGTAGGCCTCTATCTCGCGCGGGAGGCCCCCGCACAGCGTGGCGGCGGCGATGCCGGCCTTGGCCGCCGCTATCTTCGTCATGCGCTCCTCTGAGCTGATGGCGTCCAGGCCCTGCCAGGGCAGGCGTCCCTTCAGGAACCACACCAGCAGGTAGCCCACGCATTCGAGATCGTCGCGCCTGCTAAGCTGCTGGCCCATGTGTGCGCGGAGGCTCGCATAGCGCGCGGTGCCTACCATGCACTTGCCAGACTCCTCCGGGATGTGCCGCATGGTCTGTGGATCCCTGAAACTCTTGGCACAACCAAAATCGAGAGCGTACACCTCGCTCGCACCGGCGATGGCCCCGTGACCAATGCAAAAATTGTCAGGCTTGACATCCCTATGCAAAAGGCCTGCGGAGTGCAACTCCTCCAGTCGGCTCACTATTTGTTCGGCCAGGGCTATGCTGGTCCTGAGACTGAAGGCCCCCCCACACTGCTTGTGAAGGTCCGCCAGAGAGGGCCCCAGCAAGTCCATCACGAGCACCTGATGGTCCCCATCGCGGCCGTACCAGTGGACCCGAGGGACCACCGCCGGGTGCTCGCCCAGCACCTGTAGAGGTAGGAAAAAACTATATAAACATAAACTCTTGCAGGCTCGCCGGGATCTCCTGGATCTGCACTCACCCCCCCTCCCTGGCGCGCGGAGCACGCCAGGAGGGGCCCAAAGCCGATCCAAGAAATCCGCACGGAGCGCCGAAGGATCATGTTCATGCCGTACAGTCGGGCTGTTGAAGTAAGGAACACTAAATAAGAAACGGAGCCCTTCTTGGGCACCACAAGTGCCTGGGTGCACGAGGAGGGCTAGCGGAACAACCACGGCATGGCCTGAGGAACAGCGAGACCCTTCCAAACCCAGAGCGGTCTTTATTCGGCGTCATGGCTGTAGTGCTGTAGCTGCCTCTTCGGACCTCGTACACCCTGGCCTCGTGCCAGAGTTGTGGGTACGGCGCCGAAGCCCGCTCCAGCTTGACGGCCACCTCGCCGACCAGCCATAACTGGGGGAGCTGTGGTCCCTACCCCCCTGGGGCAACCCATCGCCTCGACGATCTCTCGAGAGGGGTGCCGAAATCGATGGGTCCCCCAGGGGGGTAAGGACCACAGCTCCCCCAGTTGTGGCTGGCCTGCCTCGAGGCCGCTCCGGTCGTGCCTCGCGCTGTAGACGCTGCCGAACGACCCGGAGCCGATGCGGCGGCAGAGCCGGAACCTGCCCGCCACTGCGCGGCCCAGCAGCTCGTCCTGCCCCTCCGAAGGGGGGGGGGCAATAAGGGGTCTGCCAACGCGCTTGCAGCGGTTGGTGTGCGTTGGGCCCTCTCGCCCTTTGCGGAGCAGTGGGGCCCCCCGGCGAATCGAGCCCAAGATGTGGTCAGTGTTGTGGCCACGTCCCTGCGGTTCGGGCCTTCCAGGGGTGGGTATGTTTGTTTGTTTTGTTTTTAAAGCCCGACGAACAAACCAAAGGCGCCCAACCACCTGCACTAGGCAAACCTGGGACCACCTGAGGGCCAACCTGCAATAGGCGAGCCAACACGCGAGTCCTTGGCCAACGCACGTAAACGAAAGCAAGCGTAACCGCGGCAACATAACAAAGGTCGGGAAGGTCCGATGCCGCTACTCCCATGACCTCTCCAGGGGTGGTTTCTGACCAGGAGAGTTCAGCCGTGGAGACGAGAGCTCCCCAGGACGAGCAGCGACTCGAGTATTTTGGCACAGGCCTCTCATCTTCAGAACCCAGCGCTGAGCAAACGGCGCTCGGGGTGTGCACCGCTCCGGTCGTCGGTGTTCGCTGTTGCTCACCAGGCCTGGGCATTCAAACGTTAGCCTATGCGTAGTTGTCCGTGCCGTCGCCAGAGCGGGCAGGGTGGCAAAGGGAGGTCACGGGAGGCAGAGCCCTCGACGTGCACCTTCCGCACCTTCCGCACGTGAGGCGCTGCCGCCACGCGGCCGCGGCAGCGGCCGCGGCGGCGCTGCACCTGCCGCGCGGAAGGGGCGGAAGGTGCAGGTCGAGGGAAGCCAAGTCGGTGTCTTCTCGTCTCCTGGGCGGGCAAGATTTGTATACATATCCACTGCCTCTTGAAGTGTCGGGCTCCCCTCCCCAGAAACCAAAGGCGCAGTGGATGTGGACGCGCCTGGAGACTAAACGTCAATCCATGTCCACTGAGCCTCGGCCTTTTGTGACCGAGAAGAAACCGACGGCGTACGCAGATTCATGTTTCCTCCAGGGACCCTCGATCCGTTACCTTCGAGCGCGCCCGCTGGACGGTAACGCTGACCCCCTCCCCCCCGAGAGCCCGAATCCGCAAGCCAATCCACCCGTCTCAAGTACAACAAAAAAGACTGCAAAGTTCTTTAGAACTAACCACTTAGAAGAAACCACACAGAACGACCATTCATGAAGGAAACAACCGACTTCTTACGAATGAGGGCCAACAGTTATCTCAGTAAGGGCATTGCTCCCCACGCACCCCTGGCCAGTAAACACATTTTGCAAATGGTGAGTGCATCATCGCCGCCATGGGCTCCACCCACATGCTATTTCGTCCACATCCCCTTCTCGATGTAAGATCGCGCGAGGTATCGTTTGCAACGGGTCCTCCTGGCGCCCCTTCCCAAACAGTCCAAGACGCGGCGGGTACGGATACCAATCCTTCGTGTAGGAGACCGACTTCAGAACTTCTTTACCTCAAATTGACAATGTCGCCGAATCTGCAAAGAAATCGGGGGTCTGCTGGTACATCTACACACACGTTCTGCGCACGTTTCGCAGACTCGAAGAAAATTCGCCTGGCGAAGGATCCAACGAGCTCCCTATAGGGCCACGAAACGTGTGAGGGGTGTGCCAAAATTTGTCCGATGGGCGCATGCGAACGCAGCCACTGGGGCCGTCGGTGGAGCTCCCTGTCGTGAAACGTGTGAGGGGTGTGCCGAGATAGGTGCGGTGGGCGCATACGAACGCAGCCACTGGCGCCTTCGGTGGAGATCCGTGGGGCCACCAAACGTGTGAGGGATGTGCCGAGATGGTTGTGCGTGGCGCATGCGGCCGATGGCACTGGGGCCTTCGGTGGAGCTCCCTGTGGGGCCACGAAACGTGTGAGGGGTGCGCCGAAATGGGTGTGCGTGACGCATGCGGCCGGTGGCACTGGGGCCTTCGGTGGAGCTCCCTGTGGGGCCACGAAACGTGTGAGGGGTGTGCCGACATGGGTGTGCGTGACGCACGCGGGCGGTGGCACTGGAGCCTTCGGTGGAGTCCCCTTTATGGGGCCACGAAGAGGGGTGTGCTAAAGTGAGGGGGGTGACGGGAGGAGGGAGGAGGGGGAGGAGGAGGAGTGAGGGACGCGGGGCGCTGTCTCTTCAAAATCGACTCTGGTGCAAATCAACTCTCCCCGCCTGGAGCCCCGTCTGCGCTCCGCGCCGCGCGACAGAGGCGCGGACAGCTTCGCGCCTCGCGCCGCAGGCTGGAGAGCAGACCCACCCTCGGGCCCCGGCCGCCGAGCGCCACGGCGCGAACCTCGCCTGCACACCCGAACCTTGACTGGCCCCTGACCTGCAGGGCAGCCCGCCCCTCGCAGCCGCTCGCCGCCCCCTCGCGGAGGAGGAGGCCAAGGGGAGGAGGGAGGTCTCCTCCTCCTCCTCCTCCTCCTCCTCCTCCTCCTCCTCCTCCTCCTCCTCCTCCTCCTCCTCCTCCCCCCTCTCCTCCTCGCACGGCGGGGCCGCGCCGCCGGGCGCGGCGGCCTCGAGGCCGGGCGCGCCGCCGCGGCGGCCCGGCGGCCCGCCGTGCCCCTGCGGGCCGGCGTGCGCGGCCCGCTCGCGGGCGGGCGGCGCCGCCGCGCGGGCGGGCGCGGCGGCGTCGCGGCAGGGCGCCGCGCGGCAGCGGCCGGGCGCCGCCGCGGGCGCGCGGCCGCCGCGGCAGGCCCTCCACGGCCCGGGGCGGGCCGCCGCCGGCCGCGAGGCGGCGAGAGGCATCCGCTCGGGCAGGCCACAGCCACGGGGGGGCATCGAGGTCCCTCGACCTGCACCTGCCGCGCCTGCCCCGCGGAGGGTGCCGCCGCGAAGCGGCCGCGGCAGCGCTGCACCTGCCGCGCGGAAGGTGCGGAAGGTGCAGGTCGAAGCATGCGGCCGCGGCCTCCCTGCATGCTCTTTGCTGGCGCAAGAGGGGCCCAGTGGCAGAGATCAGGGAGACGAGAGAGGGAGGACGGCACGACAGGGGAGGACGCGGGGAGGGAAAAGCCTCGGATGCCGCCGAGGCCTCCTTGCATGCCCCCCCCGTCCGCTCCCAGACCTCCGACGGCATCGGCATAAAGTTTGACGCAGGCTTTTCGTCGTCTTCGGGCTCTTGGGGGCCTTCAACCAGCGACTCGGGATGAAAATGGCCCTGCAGCTCTCATCCAGGAGGTGCTCACTGAAATCCGCTGGGCAACCAAACCCCATCACTGGCGACCGCCGCCACGCGTGCGTCCAGGGTAAACAAAGGGCAAGGTGAACGAGGCGGAGGAAGAAACAGTTCAGCGGCAACTCTTTGAGAGCCTCTCATACCACCTTATTGGTTCTTGCGAATCGACGCTAATCGACGCTCGTCGACACGAATCGACTCTAAGTCGACACTAATCTAATCTGAATCGACGCTAATCGACACTACATCGACGCGTTCTCACTCATCACCAGGCGCGAACGAACGCAAATTCACTCTGAAGACGGAACCACGTAGGCATACATGGCTCCCATGGTTTGCTTCCGAAAGACGGGGCCGAGGAGACCAGTCCTCCGGGAAGCGGGTCGGGACTTCCAGGGGCCCCGTGGTCGGATGCCTGGGGCCGCGGCCTCCCCGGAGATCAGCCGCCCCAAGACACTTGCGGCATCGTGGTGAGCCGAAACCCGCCCTTCTGCGGCATCTCTCGGGACAGATCCGCGAAGGTCTGGACCTCTCCAGGCGCGCGTTCTGACCAGGAGCTCGAAGAGGGTCCAGCCGTGGCGGCGAGAGCCCTCCAGGACGAGCAGTGGCTCGAGCATTTCTTGGTACAGGCTTCTCGCACTCGGGGCCCGGCATTGAACAGAAATGGCGACCGAAGCGTGCACCGTCCCATGTGACAGCAGAAAGTGCGACGCCAAGTCCCCAGGGCCTTCGCGCCTCCAGAGGTCCGCAGGTCTCCGCTGCACGAGGCAGGCATCCAGGGGCCTCCAGGAGCAGTGAGTGCCAAGAGCGTCCAGAGAGCCTTGGGCCTCTAGCCTCGATCATCCTCCCTGCCCCTCCCAAGACGAAGCCAAGATCGGGAAAACATCGGATCCGGACAAAAGCGGGGATCTTTGAGAGCAGATGGGTCTGGAGGATGTTTCGGACGCCGCGGCCGTTTCAGAGCGCGTCGGAACGCTGTGGGAGCGTTATGGAACGCTCTGGAGCGATTTGTCCAGGTCCTGGGCCTGCGCGACCTCCGCCTCCTTTCAACCCCCTTGGGGGGCACCCCTGCTCCTGGGAGGTCTTTGCCAGCGCCCGATTGATTGAGCCCAGGGGATACCAGATCAGGCCCGATTCAGCAGGAGTGAGCCGCATGAGGCCAGACTGAGCGGGACGATAAGCCCGATGACAGGCTGGATGAAGACCGCGAAAATTCAAGAGACAACCCTGAATTCAACCTCCCAGGAATTGCAACCGCACCCTCAAGAGGGTGGGAGGGAACTCGTCTGTCACCGTGGTTTTGGCCATGCCCTGAATATGCGGCACTGCCCGGGTGAGCCCGCGCGACTGCTGCACTGCGGGAGCCCCAGGTTGCTCGTGGTCGCGCTCCTTCGACAGACTCCCACAGAGCCTGGGCCAAAATGGCTGTTCAGGATGAGATGCGGCGGCAGCAGGGTGAGCACGAGGAGATCGCCAGTCCACCAGCTCGCATCGTGCCCACGAGCACGCCTAACATGCTTGTGGTCTGTCGTTCATGCTTTCCATGTAATTCGCGGGGGGGCGACCACCCGCCCTCGACGAAGCAAACCTGGTCAATTCCGCCCATAGCTACCTGCTCCATCCGAGCATTCCTTTCCGCCTCAACGCCTCAAGACGAAACGAGGTGGGCCTCAACAGCAGATGGCCCCACGATCCTTCCAAGTGTCACCCAAGTTCTCCAAATGCCGCAAGAAAAACCGAAAAGGTCCAACAGCCCCCGGGAAGGCCTCGAAGAGGTTCCAAAGAGGCTCCGCATACGTCCTAAGCTTCCCCAAACAAGGCTGTCTTGGAGGCCCGTTGGAAGCGAGTGAACTGATCATCGGTGGTTCCTCGCGCCAAGATGCAGCAGCAATCACCAACGTCCTCCCAAGACCTGAGCGGTGGCTCTGAAAAGTCCACCAGACGGCCAAACATTTGGAAACTGGCAATGCGACCGCCCAAGATCCCCGCCGCAAGCAACCAAACGGAAGCACTCTAAGCCACCCACAGCCTCAAGACCGCCCCGAACAGCCATCAAGATCTTTAAAACTGCTATTCGGGGGCGAGCTCGATAGACAGATCGCGCTCAATATGGCCTCAAAGCGTCCAGGAAGGCTCACCAACACCACTTAGAAACACGGGAAGATCGTAGTAGGAACATTGTAGAACCATGTTCGGCAACATCTTGCAGAGCCGCCGCGATGACGGGTACCCCGCAGGCAGCTGGATAATCCAACAGCTAGACCGAACGAACACGACGACAGGGTGCGCGACAAGGCAGATATCCACGTGAACCATGCAATAATTCAACGAGCGCTGGGGCTCTATGCAATCAGCATGACCGATGCCAATTGGTAGAACAACGGCCGCAAGAACGTGGGACGAGAGCATGAGCACCTTCGCCGAGAGCACCAGACTCACTGGATATACTCAAAACGAAGAACGTTCCAAGGTGGAGAGCACGGACACGAAGAACATGAGGGTCCCCGTCCAAACTCAGGGTCAACATTCCACGCACGCCAGCTGCATGAGGATCGCGATGGTACAAAACCGCAAGGCAGCCAGCTACACTCAGAAGCGAGACTTGCTGTGGCTCTGCGGTGGGGAGCACTGCATGCAACGACAAAAAATGAGGCAAACAAGTGCGGTGCTACACATCCCGACCCCGGCTGAACCCAGTGGCGACGGTGACGCCCAAGGTTGGCAGAAGGTCGTCGTCCTCGCTTGCAGCGTACCAGCGAGACTGACCATCGGTGACGAAGACCCGCTGCCCGAGAGAAACGAATGCCTGACCGCCGTGGCAGCATGCCCGCAATAAGTCACGGCTGGGGGCGAGGGTGGCGTCGTGGCCCCCGAGAACCTGCAAAAGTCACCCCAACCCACAGCCAGGACCTTCTGGATCACCAGGTTGGGAGTGGGGGTCCTGGCTGGGGGTGGGTTGTGCTGTCCTCAGAGAAGCACTGCGCCCAGGCAGGCGCGAACGCCAAGACACTGACAGATCGAGAAAGAGATAGGGTGCAGCTCCGTGGTGCTAATATCGAGCACCACCGTGCGAGTCAAGAGCCACACCATAATGTCACACCACAGTGCCCAATCCAACCATTCCGAGCACAACGCACAAAGCAAAATGATTCTGCCCAAATGTTCAGTCTAAAACAGAGACCTCAACCCTCACGGAATAACGTGCCTGTCTTTTCCGCAACCCCCACTGGTCACACTGCCACCCCGACCCCCGAACGTACGGAGGGCATGGTGTGAAGCAACACATGCTCGCCCACGCCCGGCCCCCATTCCTCCACCTCCCTCCCGCGTGACGAGGGTGGGGAAGTGGACGAGCCGAGGAGAACCGGGGGCGCCCCAGTGTGGGGCGTCCGACAAGGGTGGTTCGCAGATCATCGCCCGAGGCAGGTGCGCGGCCGCCGGGGGGGGGGGGGGGCTCCTCGAAAGGAGCCGAGGCGCCACGAAATCGGGGGAGGCATCATGGACCCCCCCCGTGAGCTAACCACCCCCTCCTGGTGACCAGCCCCCCTCCTGGCAGCCCCCGAGAGGAGGGGGCGGGCCGAGGCGAGAGGGCGGTCCGGGGCGCCGCGGGCGCCCCGAGGGCCAGGGCGAGACGGGGCCCGCGCCCTTGGATGGGGGCTCCTGGGATGCAGTGTCCGGTCCGGGCACCCGTCCCTCTTGATCTCTCCCTTCTCCCATGCTCTTCTTCGTTTTCCCAGCCATCCTGTGGTGTTGCGTCCTCGTTTTGAAGAGACAGCGCCCTGCGTGCCTCTCCTCTCAGCCTCCCCCCCCCCTCCCGCTCCTGCATCCTCCCATCCCTTGCACCCCATACACGTGTCGTGGCCCCATGGGGAGCTCCACCGAAAGCCCCAATGGCAGGGTTCGAATGCGGCTCCACCCCCAGTCTGGCACACCCTTCACACGCTTCGTGGACCCATAGGGGGCTCCGCCGAAGGCTCCAGAGGCAGGTTTTGCATGTGGTTCCACCCCCCATTTCGACACCCCTCCCACGTCTCGTGGCCCCATGAAGAGCTCCATCGAAGACCCCAGTCGCAGGGCTTACTTTCGGCACACCCCTCATGTGCTTCGTAACCCCATGGGGAGCTCCACCGAAGGCTCCAGTGGCACTGTCCGCATGGCGCCCCCGTACCCGATTCGGCACACCCCTCACACGTGTCGGGGCCCCATTGAGAGCTCCGCCGAAGGCCCCAGTGGCAGGGCTCGCAGGCGGTTCCACCCCAAAAATCGGTATACCCCTCACCCATTTCGTGGCCCCGGAACTCCACCCGAAAGCCCCAGAGGCAGGGTTCGAACGCGGCTCCCCTCCTATTTCGGCACACCCCTCGCACGTTGCTCCGCCGAAGGCACCAGTGGCAGGGTTCGCATGCAGTTCCGCCCCCATCTCGGCACACCCCTGCGACGTCTCGGGGTCCCATGAGCTCCAACGAAGGCCCCAGAGGCAGGGTTCCGAAGGCCCCAATGGCACAACCGGCACGGCGTACCCACACCCGATCCGGCACACCCCTCACACGCTTCGTGGCCTCATGGGGAGCTCCACCGAAGGCTCCAGTGGCACTGTCCGCATGGCGTATCCACACCCGATTCGGCACGCCCCTCTCCTTTCAGGGTCCCGTGAGGAGCTCCACCGAAGGCCCCAGTCGCACTGTCCGCATGTCGCACCCGAACCCGATTCGACACAACCCTCACCCGTTTCGTGGCCTCCTGGGGAGCTCCACCGAAAGCCGCAGCGGCACAGCTGGCATGGCGTACCCAGACCCGATCCTGCACACCCCTCACACCTTTCGTGTATGGCGCCCCTGCACCCGATTCGGCACACCCCTCACCAGTTTCGTTGCCCCATACGGAGCTCCACCGAAGGCCCCAGCGGCACAGTCCGCATGTCGCACCCGCACCAGATCCGGCACACCCTTCACAGGTTTCGTGGCCCCATGAGGAGCTCCACCGAAGGCCCCCGCGGGACAGTCCGCATGTCGCACCCGCTCAAAATACGGCACACCTTCAAACGTTCCGTGGCCCACAGAGAGCTCCACCGATAAACGACACCCCAAACTGCGGTACATACAACTGCATACGGTTAGGTCCTTTGCCCAGAATAGTTGTCTGCGGGCAGGAGGAGATCAGGGAGGGGACGATCGAAGCATTTCAATGACGACGACGACGACGACGACCACGACCACGACCACGAGCAGGCCAGGCCCAAAAACCATTATCAGTCCTCGCCCTGGGCGCTGCTGTGTGGCACCGCCCCCCGGATTTTCTCTACCGTCACCCTGTACTGCTGCGACGCATCCCCCGCAAGTGATCGGGCAGGTGGGCTGCTGGTGCAGGGCTGTGACTCCCGTGCCCTGGCGGTGGTGCACAGATGCCTTCTGCGGGCAGCGGTGATCCTGCGCCATCAGCACTGACGTGCTGGAAGTTCTCCCTCATGCTAAACTCGATATGCCAGCCGCAGCCAGCTAGAGGCCTCGCAGATGGGATCGGAGCAGGTAAGGTCGGAGGATCGCGCGGCATCGTCGATGCATCACCGATGCATGGGCGATGCAAGGTCAATGCCTCGGCGACGTCGGCGATGCATTGGCGACGTCGACGTGGACAGAATCTGGCTCCACGTCGAGCCGCACCGCCGATGCGGCGCGACCCTGCGACCCCAGCTGCTCGGACCCCATCTGGGAAGCCCAGACCAGCACAAGTGTTGCACGCACGCTGGGGCCCGCGTTCCTGGAATCCATGCGCCAGCCGGCCATGGGGCAGGCTGCCCCTCCTCTCTCTTTCAAACGCCCGCCACGCCCTTCTCCCAATCACTGTCCTCCAGAGCTGATGCCGACGCTGTGACAGGGCGAGCGAGTGGAATGACGGGAGAGGGACGGGGCAAGCGTAACCAGCCTCGAGCTCATCCCGACCCCTAAGATGGACAAGCCACCAAAAGGCGACAACACTCTGAGGGATGCGCCATCGAAAACTGAGGGAATGCTCAACATTGGCATCGAGATGAGGAGATACAGTCATAGGGGTAGGGATATGTTCCAGGCTGGTAAAAGCGGGCGGGAGGAAGGGTCGAGAGGGAAGGAAGAACAACGGGGAGAAGGAGGGGGGGGGAGACGCCCAGCAGTCCCACGGCCCGCATCCTTCGTAACAGCGGGCCCCTGGACCTGCCCCCCAGGGCCGACTCTCCGCCTTTTCCTCTTCTTGATGGCACTGGGGCCTGCGCCGAAATTCGGCCTCCGGAGGCCCCAAACGGCGAAGAACCACCCGTTTCAACTGGGCGGTGCGAACAAGGGGCCAACGGGGGGAGGGGGAAGGCTTCTTAGGAGGAAGCTGCTTGTGAGAAGGCGCCGGCCCTACATCGATAGTTAACAGCCTCCTTCTGAGAAGCCTTCCCCCCTCCCCCCACCCTGGTCTGTGCGTGGCCGATCGATTCTCCTCCGAACCACCAGCTCTCAGGGCATGGACGGGGGCCCTGGGGCCGCTGCTTCGGGAGCAGCGGCGGAAACGGAGCACCAAGCTAGGGGAACAAACAAGGACAGAAACATAAAAACTCGGAGGTGTGCGCGGATTCCTCGGATCGGCACTGGAGCCCCCTGGCGGCGCCTCTGGCGCTGCCCCTCGCGCGCTCCGCGTGCCAGGGTAACAGGGTCCAGCTTTCGATCCGAGAAATCTGCGCGGACCTCCGAGTTTGTATGTTTATGTCATTGTCTGTTCCCCTCCATGCACCAAGGTCTAAGCAGACGCGAAACTCAAATTTGGAGGGACAGCAAAAAGCGTAGGCACTTGGCGGCGGTGCGGCCAGGGGGCCTGAACTGGTGGGGGCCCAGAAAAATCCATCAGGAGGGAGGACGAATCCAAATCGCTCAAAATCGGTCCCCGGACCCCTCCCGGGATCCACCCGGTGCAACTTTTCGTCCCGGATCCATGTCTTACGGCCCCGGGGCCCGAAAACTGCCCCAGAAGGCCGACACGGCAAAAACAACCTGCTCGTTCTCGAGTCCAGAACCTTGAACATGCCCTGCCTGCCAGCTGGCTGGAACCCAATGCAGGACCATCTGAGACCCCCAGCCGGCTCCAAGTAAGGACAACATATCAGAGGTTCGTGCGGATTCCTTGGGCCTGGCGCTGGACCCCCTTGCGAGAGCACCCCAAGATCTTCCAAGGAGCCGGGAAAGATGTGCTGCTGGATTCACGTGTGGACCCTGGGAGCGGATGCTGCTGGACCTGGGGAGCCGCGAGGACCCTGGGAACATGTGCCTCTGGATTCACATGTGACCATGTGGAAGCTACCTGCTGAGCGCAGACATCCGACGATGTGTTTGTTTCAGTGCCTGGCAGCAAGAGGTCCCGACGCCGCCTGGTTTTTCGTGCCCGATCCATGTCTGCTAGTCCCTGGGGCCCGATACACAGGGGAGCCCAGAATCCAACCGATAAGTCGGATCGGCGATCGAAATGAAGCGGATCGGCGGAAATCGGCAGCCGAGTCGGAAGACATCGGCGGAGATCGGCAGGCTGGCAGGCCTCCGCTGAGAAATCAGAATCGAATCGAATAGAATCGGAGGAATCGAAACGAACTCTGGATAACTCAGGATAGATGGGCCCCAGGGGTCGAGATCCAGGAAAAGACGGCGGGCCTGGAATCCCTCAGTATCGGGCGGGTGTTAAGGGGGGTGACCTAAATATGTAGCTCTCCCAGTATCGGGCGGCGGGGTCGTCGGAAGTCTCCGAGGCTCTGAAGAAACCTGCCGCAGGCTCATAATTTTTTACTACCTGTACAACGAGCGCGCCGCAGGCGCCAATTTTCTTATTAAAGCAATGTGGGTGAGCCGCGGGTGGGTCGCGGGTAGGTCGCGGGTCGGTCGCGGGCCGGGTCGCGGGTGGGTCGCATGCGGGTCGCGGGCCGGGTCGCGGGTGGGTCGCGGGTGGATCGTGGGGTGGATGGCGGGTGGGTGGCAGGTGGGTGGCGGGTGGGTCGCGGGTGGGTCGCGGGAGGGACGACGAAAAAAATACAACAAACAACAAACACCAAACAACGCAACAACAATCCGCACCGCAGAAGCTCACATCAGCCACGCGCTCAGGGACAGTGAATGACCGTTCGGCCCCCTCACTATGATTAGGGGAGAAGAAAGGGGCCCCACTCCCCATGTAGATCACACCCCTTAAGACCCGCCGTCCGAAGTCTGGGCTCTCGGGGAACCAAAAAAGGTGCAGATGTGCAGCGACGCCCCAGACATCTACCCAGGGGGCGCTCTGGATCGGATTTTCCTAGGCAAAGCACCAGTCATGGCGACGAGGGCCTTCCAGGAGGCCCCAGGAGGCCCCAGACAAGGGGAGAACAATAGGACTGGTAGGGGCATCGGTACCTTTACCTCCCTTTGGCTTCCAGAGGCCTCAGCCTCCCAGTAGCCTTAGCCTCCAAGATGGGCTTCATGTAGATGGCGTCGGAGGATCACGCCGCATCGCCAATGCATCGCCGATGCATCGGCGCCGTCGGCGTGGAGCAAATATGGTTTCACATCGAGGCACATCGTCGATGATTCGTCGATGCGGAACGATCCGTCGACCCCATCTGCTCGGACCCCATTTGGGAGCCCTAGAGCTTCTGCTGTCCCCGAAGGGTCGAAACATGACAGACATCGCAACACGGCCGCGACCGCCAGGATCGGCTACACGCAAGAGAGACCATGGGCAAGAGGGGCCTTTGGTGCCCGACTTTCGGGGGCCCCAGGAAAGCCGAGGTGGAGCGCACAAGTCGCTGCTACCGTATCGCATTCAGCCATCCGTGGACCCCAGAGTGCCTGTACCCCCAGTGCCCAGTGCCGTCGACACCCAAAGGTCTCGACCCATTCCTCAGGACAAGTGCTTCCACCTGACTCGTGTCTTTGCAGCGCCGAGGCCCGGTAGGCCACCCGAGGCCGAAAACAGCGAAACACCGTCCTCCATGATTTCTGCACGAATCGAGGGGGTCTGGACCAACGGTCACCAGTGTGCTCGCTATACAGTCGGACTTCATTGGACAGGACACGCGAGAGGACAGAAGACCCTTCCGAGGGCCGCACTGCCGTAAGGGCACAAGGGTACCCTTGATCTGGCAGGGTCGACCTACTCATCCAAGCCGACTGTAATGATCACTCCGGCGGATTGCCACTCTTACGTGCAGCCGCCAGGGGGTGGCGCTGCGCGACGGCAGGCCGCGCACCCGGGGCGGGCCACGCGCGAGGGTTCAAGGCCCAGCGCCCCGCGCCCGACGGGCCGCCGACTGAGGCGAGGCCCAGCTCCTCCTCCTCCTCCTCCTCCTCCTCCGCCTCCTCCTCCTCCTCCTCCTCCTCCTCCTCCTCCTCCTCCTCCTCCTCCTGCTCCTCCTGCTCCTGCTCCTGCTCCTCCTCCTCCTCCTCCTCCTCCCTCCTCCCTCCTCCTCCTCCTCCTCCTCCTCCTCCTCCTCCTCCTCCTCCTCCTTCTCTTCTCTAACTCTCTCTCTCTCTCTTTCTCTCCCTCCCTCCCTCCCTCTCTCTCTCTCTCTCTCTCTCTCTCTCTCTCTCTCTTCTCTCCCTATCTCCGCCTGCGGTCTCAGTGGGCACGACCGCACGCGGGCCCACGCCCATTTCGGCAGACCTCTCACGCGGATCGCGGACCAACAAGGAGCTCCACCTACGGCCACAGTGGGTACGTCCGCACATGGGCCAAAGCCAGAGGCCACCCATCACATGGGGTCCGAGTTGATGGGTCGGAGGACCGCGCTGCATCGCCGATGCACGGCCGTTGCATCGCCGACGTGGCGGGGCCGTCGGCGTGGAGAAACGCAGGCGCCACATCGAGCCGCATCTTCAATGCATCGGCGATGCGGGCGATCCCCCGACCCCATGCACTTCGACCCCGTTTGGGAAGCCCAGACTGGGGGACGCGGGAAAAGCGTGGAGTCTGGTTTGCTCGTCGTAGCCTCCGGAGGCCGTTTCCCAGCCCCGTCGCCGTTGATAAAGGGGCACAAGATGGAAAACTTGCCCGTGGGAAGCGGTAGAGACCCTGGGGGCTCACGCCACGAAAAAAGAGTACCACCTCGGAGGACAAGGCAGTTCGGTGCTCTGTCTGAACTGCCAAGACTTGGGCACCCCCTCCTTTCGGCGGCGACGATAAGGGCGAATAGCCCAGGGGCGGGCATTACACGTATTCGCCCGGGAGCCTTTTCGAAGACATAGATCATCGGCGCACCTGAATGCATGTATTGATCTCCCCTGGGCCATTCGCCCCTGTCGTCGCCTCTGATCCCTGCCAGCAGCAGTGCTCTCCTCCTCCTTCCCTTCTCCTCCTCGCTCCTCTCTGGCAGCCGCCTCTGCGGTTCCCAGCGTGGGCCGCCCCGCGCCAGACGCGCGCGGGGGCGGCCGGGGCCGGGGCAGGCCCACCCCCGCTCCCAGAGGGGGAGAGGGGGAAGAGAAAGACCACCCACTCTCCTCCCCCTTCCTCCCCCTCCTTGTTCCTCCTCTTCCTCCCCCCTCCTTCCCTCGCCGGCGCGCACACTGCAATGGCGCGAGGGGGGTCTCCCGAGACGGGGGGGGCATCAAAACTGCAAGCGGCTTCGTAGGAGCCCTGCCGAGTGCTCTAAGGAGCCCTCGTGGAGCGGCTTCTGAGAAGCCCTCTCGGGAGCCTCCAGGGAGAGGCCCCCGCCTACTCAAAGCCCCCCCGCCCTGTAACCAGGCAGCCCCCCTCGTGCAACCCTCCTACACGCGGTGGCAATTGCCTTCTCCCGCTCGCATTGTTCTGACGGTTAGCTGGTGTCTGATGGCTCTTGCGAGGGCGTTTGTGCTTCCCTGCGTCCCCGCGGAAGGCCTCCAGAAGCTTCAGAGAAAACCCTTCTCAATTTCTGGTGGGGGGACTCCAGAACATTGAAGAAACACGGTGGAACCCGTACGCTCCCCAACCCGAAATTTGGGGGGGATCTAGGGACTTCGGGTTAGGTGTGGGTGGTTTGGTGAGGAAATGTTCAACACGCTGGATGCCGCACGTCTGCATTGGTCGGATGTTGCCTCCAATTCGAAATCGTTCCCTGGAAACCTCCCGGGGTCGACCATGTTGTTCGCGCCCGAGGCGCACCACCAGACGCCCGCGAACGGCGCACAACCTACTCGAGGTTGGAGGTCCGGGTCCTCCCCCCTCCCTCCTCCTGACATCCCTGCGACTCCTACTCCCTGCGTGTTCGACCATGGACCCCTGGCTGCCCATGTCGGTCCTGGGCCGTCTTCGGCGGTCTTCGGAGGGTCTTCGGCTGTTTTTAAGCGGTCTAACAGGGGATATGGCGACCCCCATCCCAGGCTTCGTGGTGTTTTGGAATGCACCACCTAGTGTAGGCCCAACCCTGGGATATACGAGGGGGTAGCGTCCATCCTCGATAGGGATGCGTCCGAATAGCTCCCTTGGGGTGTATCCCAAGGTGTCCCCCTTTTTTTCTGAGCGGCCAAACTTTTCGGGCAGAACTCCGGCATTGGGGGCAAAAATCGCCTGCGACGGCTCCTGCCGGTCTTCGGATGTTTCAGGCCGTTGGCGGTTTCCAGCGGTCTTCGGCGCGAAAGCTGGACGGTGGCGCTCAACAATGGGAGGGGCCCATGCTCGAACACTTCATCCTCCGCCTCCTCCCGCCTTCCGCGTGAGGTTGGTGGCGTCCCCAGCAGCCAGTTCGCCAACACAGGCGGGATGGCGTGTTAAAAGAAACAAGACGAGTCGCACGACGGTCAAAGTCAAGCAGGAGGAGGAACGATCGAGGCTCGGGGACCGAGGTTCGTTTTCAAACGCTGCTGCCCCTCCTTGGGGCCTCGGGAGGTCTCCGCTGGAGGCCCGACCCCTGGAGACCCGCGGAGACCTGAACGACGCCCAGAGAGCTCGATGGCCAGCGGTCACGAGTCGCTGCAGAGCGGGAAGAGCCTTGAAGGGGAGCGGGGGCGGAGGAGGATGGGGGGAGAGGAACCTCCTCCTCCCTCCTCGCCCCCTCCCCCTTGTCCTCCTCCTTCTTCTCCTCCTCCTCCTCCTCCTCCTCGTCCTCCTCCTCCTCCTCCTCCTCCTCCTCCTCCTCCTCCCGCCGTCCTCCTATCCCCCCGCCTCCTCGTCCTCTGTCCTCTCTGTCCTAAGAACAAAACGGCCGCAGAGACAAGACTCAGCTACCTACCCAGGAGCCTTCCCGAGTCAAGAGGACCGGGTCTCGAGAAAAACCAAAAGCTGAAAGGGCCGACGCTCAATCCTCCCGCTCAAACGGACCTCCCTTCCCGCCTGGCGCGCCGTCTGCACGGGAATTGGCCGAGCCCTGGCCAACTCGGACAAACCGTGTGCTGGCGGGATCGGCTTGTCGCACGGGCGCCCGACCGTGCGGGACGGGGGACCTAGCAGACCCTAGAAGACCCCCGACTGGGTTTCGCGTCCCGCCCTGGGACGGCCAATGACCAACCTGGTCAAATAAGCCGCCGAAATTCACGCCTGGCGAATAGGAGGCACTGCTGCACCAAGAAGTTGGTGTGCCTCAGCCCGTAGGCGCCGCACGATGTGCAGAAGACGATCGCATACACAAATCTAAAGGACGACACGAAGTCCAGCCAAATCCCGACCCACATCCGTACCACCCAGTCTATGGGAGTGGTGAGCGGTCGACGTGATACTAGGTATTCCTGGGCTGCGGTTGGCCACGATTCGAGATCTCAAGGCCTCCGGGACCCACAGACGCTGTAGCCCCAGGCTCGCCCAAGTCTGACCATAGATTGGCCCCCCCTCGGAGCTCACGAGGATCAAACTTTCAACTGTGGGCCTTGGTAGAAGAAGAAGACGAAGAAGCAAACAGGACAAACATAAGTATTGGGAGCTCCGCGCGGTTGTCTTGGATCCTCGCCGTAACCTCCTCCCTGGCGCGCGGAGCGCGCCAGTGGCGGCGCCCGAGGCGCCACCAGGGGGCTTCAGCGCCGATCTGACAAATCCGCGCGAAGCTCCGAACATTCATGGTTATGCAGTTGTTCTTGCTTGCACTTATGGGTTCTTACTTGTGGTCTTAGGAAGTGGGCATGGGTGTCAGTCTGGCGGCTATGTCGCTGGCACCGCCCCGTTGTCTGGGCCTGGGGTCGGTCTGGCGGCTATGTCGTCGCCGTCGCCGCCCCGTCGCTGCTGGGTCGCCGCCCGTCGTCTGGGCCTGGGGGGTTGGTTTGATGTTTTTGTTGTCGCAGTCGCCACCCCGTCGCCCCGACTGCTTTTCCTCCCAACAACAGAACTCGGATCTACCACCCCCCCGAAGGTGGAATTATCGTACCCCCTGGGGGTGTGCAATTTAGATATGAGTCTGCCCAGTCGTTGATTCTAAATGTGCAGCGATACCATCCCAACCAGGCCAATCTCGTACCATCCCAACCAGGCCAGTGTCGACTCCCCCCACCATCTTCTGCAACAAGAATGTGCGCACCTTCTTGTTGATCAGAGACCAGCCACTTGCAACAAACATGTGCGAAACAAGTATGACATAGTCAACCCGAGCGCGTCGTCGCGCGCGCACGCCGACGTCTTTCAAAGACCAGTTTTCACAAAGATTTCAAAATCGAGTGCCCCAGAAACGTATGAAACCACATGGTTCGGCAACATGAGATGTCAACAAAAAAAGCCCGTGTTGTTCTGCAACGCTGAAAAATACTATCGTCTTCAACATATTGTTCAAACTCAAACAAACAAGCCCCTCGCGCGCATGTCGAAATCATTCGAACACCCTTGTGCGCGTGCTGTAGGGCACGATCCCTGTCAAAGAAAACCGTGCGGACCACTCGCGCCCGTCGGCAGCGCGCGCAAGTCGAAACCTTTCCGGGGCCTTCATCACCGACGCGTGGGTACCATTTTCGTCACCAGCGTGATCAGCATCGGCGCCGTCATTGGCCTTGCTGGGACGTCCCAAGCGGTCAGCGCCGCCACGGCCGCGTCGGTCGCGCCAGACTAGCTAACCACTCTGCGCGCGAACCTGCGCGCCCTAACGCGGCCGCAGCGAGGCGCCAGCCAGCGCCCCATGTGTTTTGCCCCATGTGTTCGCCAAGCAGCCATCGCCTGCAGCGGAGGAGGAGGAGGAGGAGGAGGAGGAGGAGGAGGCGCCAAGCAGCCATCGCAGTATTCGCCCCATGTGTTCTGCCAGGCAAGTTGCGGGTGGGTGGGTGGGATGCCTGCGCGAGCCGAGGAGTTGACAACGTCAAATTGGGCAGGGTGACCTGAACCACATAGATGGCACCACACATGTTGCACAACCTACATTGCACAATCTAAAATAGATTGCACCACGCAAATTGAACAACCTATATTATACCACACTGCTTGTACAGCATAAATGGTACCACAAGTAGATATATACCTATACGACCACCCTTCGGGTGATAAGGAGGTTGTGGGGGGGGAGAGGGGGGGAACCAACATCTGATTCAATCGAACTCAGTATCGATCTCACACAACGGGACACCACGGGACACCACGGGACACCTCGGGGCACCACGGGACACTTGTCGATCTCACTATCGATCTCACTATCGATCTCACTCGACGGGACACCACGGGACACCACGGGACACCACGGGACACTACGGGACACCGCGGGACACCTGTCGATCTCACGATCGGTCTCACTATCGATCTCACTATCGATCTCACTCAGCGGGACACTATATGACACCACGGGACACCACGGGACACAACATCGATCTCACCATGGATCTCACGATCGATCTCACTATCGATCTCACTCAATGGGACACCACGGGACACCACGGGACACCTGTCTTGAAGGTCGCTGGGGGGGCAGCGTTGTTTCCAGGGCCAGATCCCCGTACGCTCGACGGGCGCGCTTGATCGGTCAACAGCAATCCTTACCGCCGCCCTTCGCGAGAAGCTCTGATTTCAGGTTCGCTCTTGCCCACGATTGGGCTGCTCATGCTTGCTCTTGCCCTACAAAAGCATTGCCCTCTCCCTCGTCGCCCCAGAAACACAGATCGCGTTCGCTGCCCCTGAGCGAGCTTCAACACCTGTCGATCTCACTATCGATCTCACTATCGATCTCACTCAGCGGGACACCACGGGACACCACGGGACACCTCGGGGCACCACATCGATATCAGTATCGATCTCACTATCGATCTCACTCAACGGGACACTAACGGGACACCACGGGACACCTGACGATCTCACCATCGATCTCAATATCGATCTCACTCGACGGGACACCACGGGACACCTCGGGGCACCACATCGATCTCAGTATCGATCTCACTATCGATCTCACGATCGATCTCACTCAACGGGACACCACGGGACACCACGGGACACCACGGGACACCACGGGACACCGGCGGGACACCGCGCGGCACCGGCCGCCGGAGGAGAAAAATTTGGTCCGGCCGCGGCCAAGCCACAGGAGGATTTCGGGACACCCGCGGGACACCGGCGGGACACCGCGCGGCACCGGCCGCCCGAGGAGTAACATTTCGTCTGGCCGCGGCCCAGCCACAGGAGGAGTTCCTCTCGCCCGCCCACGCAGCTTCGCCTCGCCCGCACGCACGCACGGCACGCACGACACGAACCCGAAACCGAAATCGATTTCCTGGTAGGGGGGTCTCCGTTTCACGTCGGACTCACCCCCCAACCTCCGATACACACATATACATACATGTATAAATAAATACAGATATATCTATATACATATAAATGAATATGTATATATATATATATATATATATGAGATAGATACTAGAGCGAGGGGCCGAACAGTCACTTACTGTCCCTGGGTGCGTGGCTGAAGTGGGATTCCGCGATGCAGATTATCGTTGTTATTGTTGTTGTGTGTTTGTTGTTGTGATTGTTGTTGTTGTTGTTGTTGCTGTTGTTGCTGTTGTTGCTGTTGTTGTTGCTGCTGCTGCTGTTGTTGGTGTTGTTGGTGTTGTTGGTGTTGTTGTTGTTGTTGCTGTTGTTGTTGTTGTTGAACTCTCATTCTTGAAGAATAATTATTGTTGATCCCCCCCCACCGGTGCACATTGATTTTTTTCGATTGAAGTGCCACCCCCGGGGCTCGCACCTTGTTTTTTCTCAAGGAAAGTCTTCCTGCTCAAACTGTGCCCCTGCCCCCCGGGCTACAACAACAACGGCTCCCGCCTGAGACTTCCTCGATTTTTACTCAGGACCCCCGCTCCCGCCTGAGACTTCCGCGCAATTTACGCAGGAAAGGCGCTCCCGTTTGAGACTTCCTCGCAATGTAATCAAGACCCCCGTTCCCGCCTGAGACTTCCGTGCAATTTACGTGGGAACGGCGCTCCCGCCTGAGACTTCTTCAAATTTTACTCAGGACCCCCGCTCCTGCCTGACAATTCCGCGCAATTGACTCAGGAACGGCGCTCCCGCCTGAGACTTCCTCGCAATTTAGTGAGGACCCCCGCTCCCGCCTGAGACTTCCGTGCAATTTGCTCAGGAACGGCGCTCCCGCTTGAGACTTCCTCGCAACTTAGTCAGGGCCCCCGCTTCCGCCTGAGATTTCCTCACAATGTACTCAGGACTGCGCTCTCGCGTGCGACGTCCTCACAAATTATTCTGGAATTGCGTTTCGGCGCTCAGGAACCACGCACGCGCCAAGGACGCCTTCACAACGTGGTATCTTCCCTCTTCCTTCGTCCTTCCCCCTCCCCTTCCTCCCACTCTCCCTCGTTCTTCCCCTCCTCCTCTTGCAGGGCCCGCGCCAATTCCAATGGCGGGCAGAGAAATGTACGCCCCCGAAAGATTGTCCGCCCGTTCCGGTTTGCCCGTACGTCTAAGCCCACGGGCCCCAGCAAAGAGAAACAATCCCCCCGAAAGGGGTGTGATCGAAGACGAAGAGGGCGGGCATCGAGGGTGTAGGGCATACGTGTTGAATGACTCGCGGGCAAGTAGGAGCGTACAGCCTTAAAATGGTTGTTGTTGTTGTTGTTGCTGTTGCTGTTGCTGTTGCTGTTGCTGTTGTTGTTGTTGTTGTTGTTGTTGTTGTTGTTGTTGTTGTTGTTGTTGTTGCTTGGCGTCGTCCCACCCGCGACCCATGGTCCGGCCGCGGCCCAGCCACAGGAGGAGTTCCTCTCGCCCGCCCACGCAGCTTCGCCTCGCCCGCACGCACGCACGGCACGCACGACACGAACCCGAAACCGAAATCAATGTCCTGGTAGACGGGGTCTCCGTTTCACGTCGGACTCACCCCCCAACCTCCGATACACACATATACATACACATATACATACATACACACATGTATGTAGATAGATACCAGAGCGAGGGGCCAAACAGTCATTCACTGTCCCTGGGTGCGTGGCTGAAGTGGGATTCGGCGATGCGGATTATCGTTGTTATTGTTGTTGTGTGTGTGTTGTTGTTTTTGTTGTTGTTGTTGATGTTGTTGTTGTTGCTGTTCGTTGTGTGTTGTTTGTTGTTTGTTGTTTGATGTTGTTGGTGGTTTTGGTTTTGCTGTTGTTGTTGAACTCTCATTTCTGGAAAAATATGTTTGATCCCCCCGTCCGGTGCACATTGTTTTTGCTATTGAAGTGCTCTTCCCAGGGCTCGCACCCGGTTTTTTATCAGGAAAATCTTGAAGGTCAAACTGTGCTGTTGGCCCCCAGTTTACAACAACAGCGGCTCCCGCCTGATATTTCCTCACAATTTATTGAAGAATCGCGCTCTCGTTTGGGACTTCCTTGCAATTTACCACCGGATCGCGGCTCCCTCTTGATACTTCCATAGCATTGAAGAATCACGTTCTCGCTTGGGACTTCCTCGCAATTTACCACCGAATCGAGGCTCCCGCCTGCTGATTCCTGACAATGTATTAAAAAGCCGCTCCTCGACGTTCAGGAATCGCGCTCCCGCTACATATTGCCTGGCGGTTCAAGCAGAATTTACGTTTCAACGACCCGCCCACTCGACCCGCCCGTCTGGGCGCGCCCGACCAGCCCGTTAGGACTGCAGTCGCCGCTCGCTGCCCTTCGCCCGCCTTCGATGCCCCTCGCTGCCCGTACTGGTTCCGCGGTCGCCGTCACTCGTTGCCCTTCGTGGTCCCGTTGCTGCCCTCACTGGCTCCGTCGCTGCCCATTGTGGCCCCGCATTATATGCCCTTCGTAGCCCCCGCTCGCAGTCGCCCGTCGTGGCCCCATACGCATGCCCTTCGTAGCCCCGCCGTCGCCTTTCGTGGCCATCTCGCTGCCCTTCGTGCCCCTCTGCTCCCCTTAGTGGCCCCGCTGTCGCCCTTCGTGGCCCCATATACGAATGCCCTTCGTGGCCCCCGCTCGTTCGCGCCCGTCGTGGCCTCATATGCATGCCCTTCGTGGCCCCGCTGTCGCCCTTCGTGGCCCCCTCTCTGCCCTTCGTGGCCCCGTTGCTGCCCTCAGTGGCCCCGTCGCTGCCCTCTGCGGCCCCGGATTAAATATTCTTCGTGGCCCCCGGTCGCCCGCGCCCTTCGTGGTCCCATACGCATGCGTTTCGTCGCCCCGCTGTCGCCTTTCGTGGCACCCTCTCTGCCCTTCGTGGCCAACTTTCTGCGCTCAGTGGCCCTGTTGTCGCCCTCTCTGGCCCCATATATGTATGCCCTTCGTGGCCCCCGCTCGTTCGCGCCCGTCGTGGCCCCATATGCATGCCCTTCGTTGCCCCGCTGTCGTTCTTCGTGGCCCCCTCGCTGCCCTTCGTGGCCCCGGTGCTGCCCTCAGCGGCTCCGTCGCTGCCCTCTGCGGCCCCCTATACGCATGCCCTTCGGGGCCCCCGCTCGTTCGCGCCCGTCGAGGCCCGCGCCAACAACGGCCCCCGCCTGATACTTCCTTACAATGCATTGAAGAATCGCGCTCTCGCTTGGGATTCCCTTGCAATTTACCATGGAATCGCGGCTCCCGCTTGATATTTCCTTACAATTTACTGAAGAATCGCACTCTCGCTTTGGACTTCCTCGCAACCATACGCATGCCCTTCGTAGCCCCGCTGTCGCCTTTCGTGGCCCTCTCGCTGCCCTTCGTGCCCCTTTGCTGCCCTCAGTGGCCCCGCTGTCGCCCTTCGTGGCCCCATATACGAATGCCCTTCGTGGCCCCCGCTCGTTCGCGCCCGTCGTGGCCTCATATGCATGCCCTTCGTGGCCCCGCTGTCGCCCTTCGTGGCCCCCTCTCTGCCCTTCGTGGCCCCGTTGCTGCCCTCAGTGGCCCCGTCGCTGCCCTCTGCGGCCCCGGATTAAATCCCCTTTGTGGCCCCCGCTCGCTCGCGCCCGTCGTGGCCCCATATGCATGCCCGCGCTCTCAACACCGTTGCAATTCTCACGATCCTTCCGCCCCACTCCCCCAACATCCCGCTTCTTCTCACGGTTCCACGAAACTTGTTTCTGACACCAGTTCGCAGCTGTACGTCCCCCGTGGGGATGTCCACGATATGTTCTTTCACGGGGGTGGTACGTGGCGCTGTTTATGGCGCGACCCATGGCGAAGCTTATTGTTAACCTGTGTTGGAGTGGCTTGCGCAAGCCGTGGTGCAAGCTGAATCGCCACTCACAGCGCAACTCATCGTCCTCCCTCTTTCTTGCCCATCCCCTCCCTTCCTCCGACCCCTTCGTCCTCATTCTCCCCCGTTATCTGTTACCCTTCGTATTCAAGGGTTTCACCAACCACGCGTGGCAGGGAATGAATATTCCCCCCCCCAAAACGGGGCACGATCGAAGACGAAGAGGGCGGGTATCCAGGGTTTGGGATACGCATATTGAATGACACGCGAGCAGATAAGAGCGAACAGTCTTAACATGATTGTTGTTGCTGCTGCATGTTGTTGTGGTTGCTGTTGTTATTGTTGTTGTTGTTGCTGCTGTTGTTGTTGTTTTTGTTATTGTTGTTGTTGCTGCTGCTGATGTTGCTGTTGGTGTTGTTGTTGTTGTTATGTTTGTTGTTGTTGTTGGTGGTGGTGTTGTTGTTGTTGCTGTTGTTGTTGTCGTTGTCGTTGTTGTCGTTGTTGTTGCTGCTGTTGTTGCTGTTGTTGTTGTTGTTGTTGGTGTTGTTGTTGTTGTTGAACATTATTTATTCTAAAGAATAATTATTGTTGGGCCCCCTGGTGCGCGCCCCCCCTGCGCCGCCTAGGCCGCAGCTACATTTTCATCATTTTCGTGAGGAAGCCTCAGAAAAGAGGGTGTGTACAGGATCCGGTTGTTTTGTTGTAATCCGCTTTCCCTTGCAAAAAACAATAGAAAATGACATTTCTTGTTCTAATATAATCAAATTTCAAGAATCCCTTGCAAAAAATAAGGTAAAGTGGACATTCGCGCGCGCAAGACGAAATCCTTCCAAAACCTTAGTGTTCGCAGCGATTTTAACATAAAAACATCAAAAAACCAATGGTTTTTCAACAAAAAATTGTCAAAATCTCATCCCGCGCGCTCTTGCGGATTCGTAGGAAACCCAACACTTTTTAAACATTTCTGTCAAACGGGCTTTTGCGAGCAACTTTTTCGAACTTCTGCGACAACGGTTGCGCACCTGCCAGGGCCATCATCCCTGTCAAATAATACCATGCGGGACACATTCGTTTTTTCTTCGCGCGCGCACGCCGAAATCTCCAAAAACCATTGGGCTATCGCGTTTGCCATCGGTCAAAAAACCATCGAGACAACCATCGGGACAACCATATCCTCTCTCTCTTGTGTATTCCCACATCCCTCAGGAATTTGCCCTAAAGATGTGATCAACTATCTTGTGAGTACGTATAATGTGTATCATGTGTATCATGTACCATATGCATCATATGCAACAGATGTTCTGTGGAAGGCTTAACAACTTCTGTGGGTTAACAAGGCTTAACAACTTCTGTGGGTGTACGAACGTAGGCTTAACAACTTCTGTGGGTGTGTACCCACGCCAGTGTAGTAGCCACGGTCGTCCGCAGGCCACGAAGTGAAGTGTCCGAACGTCATAGGGCGGGAAGCTGGGTGTGGGTGGTGGCGAAGAGTCGTGTGGATATTTGGTAGAGCTTGCACTTCCCCCCACAAAGTGGGGGTATTGGCTGGCGTCGCATGAAAACCCTGGCACTGGTGAGAACACTGAGCGTTCGGGTAAAGTGATTGTTGTTGTTGTTGTTGTTTGGCGTCGTCCCACCCGCGACCCGACCCGCGACCCACCCGCGACCAACCCCGCGACCCACCCGCGACCCACCCGCGACACACCCCGCGACTCACCCACATTGTTCCGTATCGATTCTCCTTTCTAAAAACAAAATACACTCTCCCCCCCCCCGGCGTTATCGCTACCCCTTTTCGGGTATGTAAATCACATACGATTATGACCACATGTCCATCCTAAATATGAAATCACAATTTCCCAGGCCAGCCGGAATTCCCCCCTGAGCTTCCCGTGGGAAAAAACTATGCAGTGACAATTTGTGTTCTAACATAACACTTGTTTACGAATCCTTTGCAACAAAAAAAACGAAGTGCAC
>CAUYUJ010018281.1:605949-670949 GCA_963575745.1 Prorocentrum cordatum | reverse complement strand
TTTCGCTTGCGCCCGCTGGCCAAACCAAACAAAAAACGCGGCGTGGCTGCCCTCCCCGAGCCCCCAGGGGCCCCAAGCCACCCCCATTGGACCTCCTGCCACCTCCGGGGGTCCCGTAGTCGGGAGCGGGCAAGAGGGGGGTTCCCAAGAGGGGGGGGTGCAAATCATGACCGGCGGCATGTGCGCGGCCCAGCGGGGGGGCCAGGGACGTATTGAAATAAGAAGGGGCGCCATGAAATCTGGGGAAATATCCTGGCCCCCGCCATGATATCCACCCCCCCCTAGTCATCACCCCCCTCTTTTCCGCCCCCGACGTAGGTGAGCCCCCTGGGCCCTCCGCGGGGCGGGGCCTGGGCTGGCACTGCAGCGTACCAAGCTCTCCTCCGCTTGTCCATCGGGCGCTGGCCGAGGGCGCAGGGCACGCAGAGCACTCCAAGGCGCACGCGCGAACTCAGTGTGAAGGTCTCGCGCGCGCGCGCCCCCGACCCCGAGGGGCTCCACACTCCCCCGTTCTCGGGCCCTCCGCGGGGCGGGGTCTGGGGCGGCACTGAGACGTTCCTCCGCTTGTCCACCTGGCGCCGGCCGAAGTGCAGGCCGAGCCCCACCAAATTGGCACGCTGCGAGCGGCTCGTCGGGGGAAGACGCCGATTTCGACCAGGTCTGGGGGCCTGGAGGGGCGCCCGCAAGGCCCTCGTGCTCCCCGCCCCCTCGCCCCTTCCGAACAGCGCCGATGTCGAGACGACGAAGTCACGCGCGCATGCGCTGCCTCCTCGCTTCCCTCACGCCGTTCTGAGAGGCCTCCTGGATGGGATCGCATCGAGCCGATGCGGCGCGATCCTCCAAACCCATAGATTCGACCCCATCTAGGAAGCCTAGAGTTCTGCTCGCTCCAGCACCCATGGCACGCCTCTTGAGCAGCGGCTGCCGCGAGCAAGACCTCCCTGCTTAGAGGCGGCCGGCAGGTCTGAACTGGTTGGACCCAAGAAGATCGGCCAGGAGGGGGGATGAGGCCAAACACGTTCAGATCGGTCCTCAGACCCCTCCCGGGGTCCGTCTGGTGCAGGAGATCAACCCAGAGATGTGCTTGTTGACGGTCCTGGGGCCCGAAAACCGTTCCAAGAAGTCGAACATGAGAGAAAACCCTAGACCAAACCCTCGAACCTCCACCCACTTCCTGCCGACCGGAACCACCTCAGACTTCCAGACGGCTACAAGCTCCCTGCGCCATGCACCCCGGATAGCACCGACTGCAGGAGCCAGGCCCTACAGCACCCCCCCCACTACTGAACCCACCAGCCTGCTGCCCGACACTGTGCGCCTCATCGCACGCGCGCTGCGGCGCATACTCACCTCCTCGAGGCGAGGCGAACAACCAGCGCCGTGGCTCCCCGCCGGGTCTCCGACCCACACCGTGCACCCGACGTCGTTAGGGGCTTGAGGACTGCTGCCGTCCCTCGACTCGCGCTGGAGCGGCCACGAAGTGCTCCAAATGTCCCTGGAGATCTCTGGATTTACTTGGATTTGCCAGATGGCCTAATTACCTGGATGTGCCTTGTTTCACCACCTTGATCCCCAGAGGTCGATTGGTCGATTGGCGAAAAGTCGCAGTCGTCAAACCATCAGGGACGAACGGCGGCCTGGAAACAGTCTGGCGCCCCGAAGGCCCCCCCCCTCCCCCCACCCCTCCACAGGGACGCAACAACCCCCCAGGCCGAGCCCCCGAAGCTCTGGCCGGGTCACGGAGGTCCCCCGCAAGTCCAAAGGGACACGCCGCACCGGCTCGTCAAGGGGCAGGACTGCCGCGTGGCTCGACGGAAGACCGTGGCAGGAGCAAGTGGGCGACGAAAGGAAACGGGTCTTACGCGAGATGGCATCGCGAACTTACGCCCCAGCTTACGTGGGCCGCCCGTGCGGCACGCTGCACACGGAACGACGGCGCTCACGCGCCACTTTACGCGGGCAGCTCAGGCGCCCATGTCGGCGCAAAAGACCCCGTTTCTGTTGAGTCGCTCAGGTGGCAACCCGGCGCCGCTCCTCGTCCCGGTGTGGCTCGGCATGCCCTCAGTTCAGTTGCCTTGATTGTTGATTATTGCCACCGCCAGCATCGTTCATCATCTGCATGAACTCCTGGCCGCGCCCCGCCCCTCATGCCACGGAGCTCCTCCTCTCTCCCTGTCTCTCCTGCCCTCCACCATCATCCAGATCCGTCCCATACTTTGCAAAAGCAGGCAACGGCACAAGTGCAATCCGGAGGTCCGCGCGAACTTTTTGAATCGCCGCTGGCTCCCCTCCCTGGCGCGAGGAGCGCTCCAGGGGCGGCGCTGGAGCCGCTGCCGGGGGCCCCAGCGCCGACCAAAGAAATCCGCGCAGAACTTCGAAAACGAATTTCGCCTTCTTGTGCCTTCGTCCTCGTCCTCGCTTTTTGTTCGTTCTTTCCGACTTCCACTTGCGCCAGTTCGCGCGTGCACTGTGTAGTGTGAGGCCAAGGCCGTGGGTCAACAGAACAACTTAACCTCTATGGAGTCAGCTCCTGGGGCCAAGAAGGGACAAGGGCAGAGGACAGGGACATTTCGAGTCAGCGGCCGCAGGAGGACCAGACGGCGGTCGATAAGCGGCGGGGCGCGCCGGAGCACAGCGAGGCACAGGGAAAAGGGCAAGCGCGAGGAGGGAAAGCCAGCGGGGCCGACGGGGCGAGCGAGTCACGCTCGGGCCATCGGAGCTCGGCGACGCGGCGCTGCGCCGCGCCGTGGGCCGCGCCAGCCAACCCGCGGGCCTCGGCTCGGCTGACTCCCCGGCAGCACCGGGGCGGCCCCGCCGCTCCGCGTGCGGCGCCGGCACTGCGGCCGCGGCGGGGCGCGCGGCGCGGCCGCCCCCTCGCCGGCTCCGGGCCTACCGGGGGCCCGGGCGCGCGCCAGGCGCACGCCCTTCCCCCACCCCTTGCCCCCCCCCAATCCCTGCGCCCTGTCGTGTCGTCTCGTCGTCGTCGTCGTCGTCGTCGTCGTCCTCGTCTCTCGCTCTCTTGCCACAGGGCTCCTCTCGGCTAGCACAACAAGTGCGCGCCGAGGTGCAAGGTCTGAAAAAGTGTGAGGCGAGCATGAGGGCGGGCAGGTACGGTCGGACCTAGGACAGAAGAGATCCGTCCACTCATGAGGCCCTCCGCTGGCCCAACTGAAGAACCTTCGCGGGTGTCCGACCCCAGGATGCACAAGAACATCCAACAAACACAAAAAGCACTAGGGCACATCCTCCCCGAGCCGACCTGAATCTTTTATACCTCGGCCCGACCGCACGAGGGAACCAAAGCCACTCGCAGAGAGTGCTCGCCCCGCTCCCTCCTGCACGGCCCTGGGGCTCTCTCTGCGCCCCCGGGGCGGCCCCCGCGGGCGCCAGGCTGCCCCTGGAGCAGCACGCTACGGCAACGCTCCAAAGGGAGGAGGAGGAGGAGGAGGAGGAGGAGGAGGAGATCCAAATGGCAGACTCTGGAAATCCTGAACCCGAAAAGGTTGTCATGTCCTGAAGATCAGCATCTGCGTCCGCCGCCCTTCCGCGGCCCTTCCGCCGGCGGAGGCGCCCTCGTTCTGCTTCCGCCACCTTCTGCCGACCTTCCGCTGCTTCCCGCCGAAGCAGCGGTGACAACTCCTTCCATCCTCGGAGGCGAGGCCATGCCTGGAACGCACCAAATCGAGGCCTCCCTCTTCGACAGCCTTGGGCAGGCCCACCTCGCGGCGAGGGTGGGGCGATGCGGGAGTACTGTTTTTGTTGTTCTGCCTGTTCGAAGAGGAAGAAGGGCCGCGACCGCACAACATCACGCGGCTCGGCCTCGCCAACCGTGCGAAGCAGGTCTCCAAACAGACCTGTAACACTACAAGAGCCGACCTGCGACAGGCAAACGAGGGGGAATATGTTTTTTTACACTCCAGGCAAAACCCCACAGGTGGCTCAACCAGATCGCGATCAAAAGGTCGCCAAACAAGCAAGAAACACCGCACACGCCGACCTGCAATTAGCAAATTCATGCTATGAACCGTGGCGTGAACAACAACTCGGCAATACAGTTGCGACAGGAGGGAGGGGGGAGGAGGACAAAGGAAGAGGGGAGGGAGGATGAAGGAGAAAAGACACTCACCTTACATGGGCCTCTCCGATGGCTCTGCTGGCCAAATTATATCGTGAGGGCGATGGAGGAGAAGGGCGATGATGACTCCAGGCCACAAACCTCCTCGATCTCCTCGATCCACGCCTCGATCCTCTGGAGTCTCTGGAGGAGCTGGCTACCCCCCTGGTGATGACCCTCTTTCGGTGGCAACTCACGGGCGCCTCCCATACCATCTTGTTGGCTCTTGCGAGCCAACGCTAATTGATGCTAAATCTACGCTAATCGACGCTAGATCGGCGCCATCCAATTGATCACCCGACACCAATCGACGCCAATCGATGCTGAACACGGAATTGAGAAGGCATGCAAAACTCCCGTGATTTGACTTCGACCCCCACCCCCTGGCATCGCCTCGGGGCGCCAGACGGACGGGCGCCCCCGCATGTGCGCCACGGCGACGCCAGTCGAGGGACGCATCGGCGACGGGCCGTCCTGGGCCCCTAGATGGGGATATGGCCTGCTCCCTTCGAATTTCGAGGGACATGTCCCCAACTGGGGTGGTGGGATGGTGGGAATCGGGATGGGGGTAGGGACCGGTTAGACGATACTGAGTTGCAGGTATCGCCGAGAGGCCCGAAGGGCCAATGGGGCTTTGTCAGGACGCTTCTTGGTTCAAGCAGCTCGATCGGTCCGCTGCACGCGCTGCCAACCCTTCCGAGAGAAAGAGGACGGCCATCCATGGTGTGTTCTCGCCTGCGCCCTTTCTGTTGAGGCTCCGTATGTCTCGTTCCCTTGGAATACAGCCGAAGCACGGCCATCAGAGCGCGGGTTCAGAACATGAGCCACTTCGCAGAAGGCCGAATGCCCCACGGAGATGCCCCAAACGAAAAACATTTCAAGGTGGAGGCCCCCCCCCCCCGCCGCACACACACAATCCTACAAAGCACACACACACACACATACAGCCTCAGAACACAGAAACACCCCTTGGATGTTTGGGCCTGGACCTGGACCGAGGAGGACCCTCGTTTCTCAGTATCAGTATACCGCTGTGCCTGCTTCGGCCTGCCTTGTGCCTGGTTGTTCGCCTTGGCACATCTATGTCGCGACTGTTGGTCAAGGTAACGTCCATCGTTTGCCTATTGTATGTGTCATCTTCGCGCAGCCCTTCCTGAGACTCACGAGCTGAACAGCACCATTCGTTGCTGCCTCGATGGCCCTTCTGCAACTATCAGCACAACGCTGTGCACTGCGCATGCTGCATGTGTTGGCTCTCCAAGCTAGCACCGTCGACTCACCCAGAAGCCTGACGCACGAAGAACCGAATGAATGCTGGCTGCACGCCTGATGGTCCCTTGTGAGGATGGCCGCAAGCCAGTGCGGGTTCTGCCACGGCGTTCCTCTGTGGGCAATCCTACCAGCATGGCTCCGAATGCCTGCTGCCCTGCCTGCTTCACGCTGGCCACCATGAACAACATCAGCGCCTGCGACACTCCTACTCTCCTCCATCCCCTCGTGTTTCTCCTCGCCCTGCTGCTGGTCCTCTTCCGCCTCCTGCTCCTCCTCCTCCTCCTCCTCCTCCTCCTCCTCCTCCTCCTCCTCCTCCTCCTCCTCCTGGCCCACACTAGACCCCTAAGGTCCGAAGCCGCGAACACAGCAACAACAACAACAACAACAACAACAACAACAACAACAACAACAACAACAATTACTAGCACGTGGGGACACACCGTTCTCACCAGTGCCAGGGTTTTCATAGGAGGCGGGCAATACCCCCACTTTGTGGGGGGGCCGGTTCAAGCTCTACCAAATTTCCAAACGACTCTTCGCCACCACCCACACCCAGCTTCCCGCCCTATGACGTTCGGACACTTCACTTCGTGGCATGCGGACGACCGTGGCTACTATTCAGGGCCCCGCGGCCGACGACGACGGCGTGCGCGCGCGAAGAAAAAACGAATGTGTCCCGCATGGTATTATTTGACAGGGATGATGGCCCTGGCAGGTGCGCAACCGTTGTCGCAGAAGTTCGAAAAAGTTGCTCGCAAAAGCCCGTTTGACAGAAATGTTTAAAAAGTGTTGGGTTTCCTACGAATCCGCAAGAGCGCGCGGGATGAGATTTTGACATTTTTTTGTTGAAAAACCATTGGTTTTTTGATGTTTTTATGTTAAAATCGCTGCGAACACTAAGGTTTTGGAAGGATTTCGTCTTGCGCGCGCGAATGTCCACTTTACCTTATTTTTTGCAAGGGATTCTTGAAATTTGATTATATTAGAACAAGAAATGTCATTTTCTATTGTTTTTTGCAAGGGAAAGCGGATTACAACAAAACAACCGGATCCTGTACACACCCTCTTTTCTGAGGCTTCCTCACGAAAATGATGAAAATGTAGCTGCGGCCTAGGCGGCGCAGGGGGGGCGCGCACCAGGGGGCCCAACAATAATTATTCTTTAGAATAAATAATGTTCAACAACAACAACAACAACACCAACAACAACAACAACAACAACACCACCACCACCAACAACAACAACAACAACAACAACAACAACAACAACAACACCACGAACAACAACAGCAACAACAACAACAACAACAACTACAACAACAACAACAACAACAACAACAACAACAACAACAACAACATCCTGCGCAGTCACGAATGAAACCCTAGGCCGCCTCTGTCTGAGGCGCTTCTTGAACCGGATCGTCAGGCGACAGTCCCGGAGACCGAGGCTGGGCGAAAACGCCCAGTTTGAAAAAAGTGCAACGCCCCAGATCTCAGGAAAGGTTCACCTCGCAACGCACCTGGGCCAGACAACGGTCTGGCCAAGTCAGTTGCAGCAAGGCTGGTAGGCCCACGGCAAAATGCCCCCCCGATAGTCATCGAAGTCGATGTGCCCGTCGCCGTTCGAGTCGACGTTCGCCATGATCTCCTGTCCATGGAAACAGACGATGCGGTAAGACACCGAGCCGCACGAAGGCCCGCAAGCGTGTGCGATAAGAGCTATGGCACGTTTCGCCCTCGTTGAAGGATGAGTTGGTCAAGACAGAGTTCTCATTGTCAGAAGCCTCGGAGATCCGCGGACGACGTGACGTCCGAGCACTTCGGGTCCCTGACTTCGGATGCCTAATGTTTCCCATCCCTCCATTGGGTTCCTGATCCCAAACACCGCTTGGGTTCTTGTGTTGAGTACGGCATCGCAGTCTCCAGCCTTCCTCCCGCCCCCCGCCTCCCTCTTGCTAAATATCCTCCTCTCTTCCGACAACTTTCTGTATGCCCCCTATCTCGCCAGGCCTGCTGGGGGGCTGCGATCTGGGAAACCGTCGCCACCACTTGCGAGGACTGCTCGGGGCTCCCGCACAGTGGGCCCAGCACAATGCGGGCCTACGGGGATTCAGATTAGACCTCGCCATCCCTGGGGGGGGGCTGCGATCTGCGAGACGGCCGCCATTTTCGAGGGCTGCTAGGTCCAGTGCAATGTGGGCCTACGGGGATTCATGTTAAACATACCTCGCCATCCCAGGGGGGGGGCTGCGACCTGCTGCGAGACTGCCGCCACTGTCGAGGAATGCCAGGGGGTCCAGCAGTGCAGGCCCACGGGGATTCAGATTGTTAGACCTCGCCATCCCTGGGGGGGAGGCTGCGATCTGCGAAGCTGGCGCCACGTTCGAGGGCTGCTGGGGGGGGGGGCTAGCGTAGTGGCGTCACACCCAGACTCGGATTAGACATCGACATCGATATGTGAAACTGTTGAAACTTTCGAGGGCTGCTGAGAGGTCCCAGCGCGAGCCTCCATCACATCGGTGTACTTCTATCGGTGTCCTACGAGTCGTGCAGCGAGCGAGGCTCCCACGTAGCTTTCAAGAAACATGTCGGCTCTTGAAACGTGATCATCCCTCACCAGACCTTCCAACTGTTCTGACCACTCAACGTGCAAGGGTTGGCTACGTCGCCACGGTGATTGTTCAACGCACGGGCCCTGGGAGCTCTCGACCCCTTCCTGGGGACTATGTGTTGTTCTGTGTCTGCCCCCTGGACCAGGAATCCGAGAACGCTCCCGTGGCGTCAAATCGAGAGGCAAACGAGCGCCCTGACGTTATAGCAGCTGGCGTCTCGGTCCAGGTGTCAAAAGCAAGGCCCGAACATGTCCAGGTGCGTGTTCTAGCCAAAATTGCGAAGGCAATCCAGCCGTGGCCACGAGAAGTCTCCTGGGGGTCCCAACTACTCCGCAACAAAACCTAATACCTCGATGCCCCTCGTCTCCCTCTGAAAGTCGGCTCAGATCACAGGATCTGATGCCGCATCAAAACTGCACCACTGTGAAGTCCTGAGCCCCGTCGTAAGACGAAGCCGGGACTAGGATAAACTCGGGCGAAGATAAAGCGAGAATATCTGAGATCTGGCGGCTCTGGAAGATGTCTGGGGCGCAACGGACTTCTCAGAGCGTTCTCGAACGCTCTGAGAGCGTTCTGGAACGCTCTGGAACAGATTTATCCTCGTCCTAGTCCCATCCGCCGTCGTTCGTTCTGCGGCATTTACCGAGACAAATCGATCCGAGGAGAACCCCGCGGAGACCCAATGCTGGCGAGAACATGCCCTCCGTGCAAACCCTGGTCTCAGAGAGGACCTCGCTGCCTCGATCCCCGCCGAACTTTGGCACGCCCGGCAGGGGTGCGGAAAAATGGCACGATGCCCGACAGCACGCGGTCTAACAGGGGATATGTCGACCCCTGTCCCAGGCCCAACCTTGTGATATACGATGGGGGGCCTCCATACTCGATAGGGGTGCGTCCGAATAGCCCCCTTGAGGCGTCTCCCAGGGATTGCCCCTTTTCCTGAACGGCCAAACTTCTGGGCGGAACTCGGGGACCGGGGGAGAACAATCGCTTGCGATGCTCCAAAACCGACATCGGCAGCTGTTTGGGCAGGTGACTCTCTGCCTCAAATCAAAAGCGACGTCCGCGGAGACAGCGTCAGCGAAACCTTTTTTTGAGCACGGAGAGGCATTGCTGACAGCATTCGTCCATCACATTCTTTTGCGGATCTAATCGCCCGGGCCCATGCAAACCCGATTCAGTCGGAGCTTGGAGGATCCTGCAAGACCCTGCAAAATCCTGCGCGCCAGCCTAGGTCAATGCAACCCTGGCTTCGCAGGATCCTGCGAGATCCGGAGCTCTGGCTGACCCCCGTTTGCATTTGCCCCCGTCTTCACGGACTCATCCTCGACCGACCAGGCCCGAGACAGAGAGCGGCTCCCCCTCGGGGGGCGGGCGGCAGGCGTAGGGGGTGGGCAGGGGCACATAACGCAGGACTCCGAAAGACACAAAGGCAGGGGTTGAACAGCTAGAACATGCTTTTACAGCCATCCTGTGGTGTTGGCTGACCCCCCGTTTGCATTGACCCCCATCTCAAGGCTCCCAACCCGCACCCAGTCCGATCGCACCAGGAACTCTCTGAACCCAGGGGCCGTCAGCAGTCGATCGGGGATCGAGCGCCTCAGAGGAGGAAGAGGTACTTCTACAGCTATACCGCTCGAGTCAGAGCTCTTCGTCCATGGCCTCGTCCACATCCGTACCGTACCCTACTCGATCGCACCGGGAACTCTCACACCCCCGGGCCTGGCGTGCCTTCGGGCGCCTTCCCCGCGGAGCTCCTGGGAAGCCCGCGCCCGCGAACCGAGGGTCGAGGCGTCAGAGCCCCGCTCGGACCTCCTGCAGGATCCGCCCTCGGCAGGACGGGATCAGCCTCGTGATAAGGTTGGCTCGGGCTGCGTTCCAGGACTTCTCCAGGGTACGATCAGAACTGATAGTAAGGATGCGCGATAGAGATGCAAGCCGCTTGGGCGCCCGTGTGTTGAAGCTTTTTCGAGCGCGTCGGGCCATCGAAAGTAGTCATGGATGGACTAAAGAGGCACGGATGCAAGGGTACTCTCGGGAAGGCTTCCCAACCTTACCATCCGTGTCGACTGGATTGGCGCAGGGTACGTTCCAGGATTTCCAGAGTATGTGGCGGCCCTCGATCCTGCAGCCCGTGAGGAGCGTTAGGGATTCCAGGAAGTTTCGGAAATCTGGGAACGTATCATGACCTCTTGCTCCTCGGACTCAGACCTCTGGCAGCTAATTGTCTTCCGATATCGCGGCGTCCTGCCGTCCTCCGGAGACAGTTTAAAAGGCCCCGCGGGACCGTCAAAGTTGAGCTCGAGGGGTTCAGGGACCCCAGGGAAGAAACTGAAAACCATCCTCTCCACGTAATTCCTGGGGGGGCTCTATGACCGCCTGATATCCAGGACGCTCTGCTCCGCATCGGAGAGTCTCGATGCCCTTTCTGAGCGTCCGGCAGCCTCCAGAGGCCACTACGGACATCTCCCATCCTCACGCATCCGCCCCAAACCCAGGCCTCTGGTGTTTTTTTTGCTGCCAGCGGCTTTCCTTGATTCCGACGGCTGGGCATTGTTCACGTCCGCCCCTCTGGGAACCTATATGCCAGGACCTCGTGAGACAACTGCTTTGGAAATGTTGGGGCCCCGCAGGGGGGGCACAAATACCCTTATCAACTGCCCCAAAGATCTGTGTAAGCAGTTCCCAAAAGAATGGATGTGGACGCCCTGCGGCCTCAGACTCATACACTCCACCTCGAATACGGGCATCCGACGTCGGGCTTGCTCCCCCCCCGACAGGCTGGGAATGCTAAGTCATGGGTATGTACACCCTGCGAAATGCTTAAGAAATCATGGGTTAAGAAATTCATAGTCTCAGAACTTGAATAAAAACCTAAAGTTCCCATTCAAATCTTAGGATTTACATTGAAACAGTAAGAATAATCGAGACTCTGGCCGAAAATTTAGGTTTTCTTAAGCATCGCCTAAGGTGTATATATCATATGAATATCAGATTGAAGGGGCCGAACTGTCTTTCACTGTCCCTCGGTGCGTGGCTGAAGTGGGGTTCCGCGAGGCAGATTGTCGTTGCGTCGTCGTCGTCGTGGTTGTTGTTGCTGCTGTTGCTGGTATTGCTGCTAAGTTCGCATTCCTGAAGAATAATGATTTTTGACCCCCCCTGCCCGGTACCATTAGCATCTTCAATTGAAGTGCTTATCCCGGGGCTCGCATACTGTTTTTTACAAGGGGGAGCTGAGTGTCACCAAACTGGGCACCTGGCCCCCGAACTACAACGACAACGGCTCCCGCCGGATACTTCCTCACAATTGATTCCCAAATCGCGCTCTCGCGCGCGACTTCCTCAATTTCTTCAATAATCGCGCTCTCGCGTGGGACTTCCTCGCAATTGATTCCGACGCCGCGCTCTCGGCACTCAGGAATCACGCTGTCGCCGTGGATTGCTCACGATGTATTTGAGAATCGCGCTATCGCTCGAGACTCCCTTGCGTTTCATGCAGGACGCACGCTTCAACAACCCGCATGCTCGACCTGGCCGCCTGGGCCTGCCTTCCCAACCCGCCCGTTAGGGTCTACACGCCCAATCTGCTCGTTTGGTTTTGCCACATGGTTTCTGCTCCTAGCCCCCCTCCTGCTACTCTCTCTCGTGCTACATCCTCTTCTATCCCCCTTGTCCCGTCCTTCCATCCGTCCACTCTTCCCCTGCCTTCAGGGCTGCACGGAATACATCTAGCAGGTAAGAAAAATAAAATCCGGAGGGGGTACGATCGAAGACGAAGAGGGCGGGTGGGTACCAAGGGTATGGGCTGTACGTGTTAAATGGCACACGAGAAGATAAGAGCGAACCGTCTTAGATGATCGTTGATGTTGATGTTGATGTTGATGTTGAGGTTGAGGCTGATGCTGGTATTGATGCTGCTGTTGGTGTTGTTGGCGTTGCTGCTGCTGCTGCTGCTGCTGTTGGAGGTGGTGGTGCTGTTATCAGTATCAGTGGTGCTGCTTTTGTTGCTGTCGTAAGTAGTGTTGTTGTTATTGTTAGTGTTGTTGCTGCGGTTGCTGTTGCAGGTATGTGTGTTGCCGTCGTTGTGTGTTGATGTTGTTGATGCTGTTCCCCCCCCCCACCGTTGCCCATTGAGCTGCTTGGATTGAAGTGCCTATGTAGCTTACGAGGGAAGTGAGTGGGCATCCCGCCTGAGACGTCCTCACACTGTCCGCCACCGCGCTTGCAGCGGTAGGTGTGCGTGTGTGGGTGTGTGGGTGTGTGTGTGTGTATGTCTGGGTCGGGCCCTTCCACTCCTCGCCAAGTTATAGCTGCCCCCCCGACGCATGGAGCCCCAAATGCGCTTGCGTGTGTGACCAAGTCCCTGCGTGTTCGGCCTTCCAGGCAGAACGTGTGCCCAGCTACGAGGTTGGGGAAGGGAACTTCAGTGGACCCCCCAACCCCCCTGCGCCCGCCCCCCCTCTGGCGCCCGCCCGAGCGCGGTGGCGGAATCGCGCGGCAGCGCCACCGGATACTTTAGATCGCCCTCTCGCGCGAGACGTCCTCACAATTGCATCCAGGAACCGCGCCCTCTCGTCGGACCTCCTCGCCATTGACGCAGACGCCGCGCCCTCGACGCGTAGGAATCAAGCTCTCGCTCTGGACCTCCTCACGGTATACTTCGACTGGCTTCCTTGGTCGAGGGCGGATGGCGGGCAGATGTGGAATTGCAAGGGCTGGTCTCAGTCTAGAGACTTCAGCGCGCCGCGGGCGTCGTTGGACCTTTTTCCTGGGCGTGCGAGATCGAGACTTTGCGTTGGGAACCGCGCCGTCGCACGACGCTTCCTCGCGATGCATGCAGGACTGACGCCTCAGCGACCTGCGGCGCTCGACCAAGGGCCCGCCATGCCCGACCCGCCCGTCAACACGCGCCCGCCCGACCCGCCCGCGTGGCTGTGCCGCTCGTTGTCCCGCTCACATTCCCCCTCCTAATCTCTCTCGTGCTCTTATGTTGCTCCCATCTTACTTAAAGACCACATCCCATGAATCATTTCGAGCACCCGGAAAAGTGTCGAAAGAGTGTCGGAACAGTGTCGAAACAGTGTCGGACGAGTGTATCCCATTGTCCGACACGTGAAAACCCTCGCGTCTCGGTACTTGTTTGGGGGGCTCGATTTTTTTCTCGTGATCAAGTCTAAAATAGGTTGGAACATCATAATCGTACTCCATCCTTCTCCCCCCCCCGCCTGTCGCTTCCCCCATCCCTCCATTCCCGTGTGTCGGGGGCTGCGCCATCTGCACGTGGCAGGTGAGGAAGATATACGCCCCCAAAGAGGGGCACGATCGAGGACGAAGAGGGCGGGTATCGAGGGTTTGGTATATACATGCTGAGTGGAACGCGAGAAATACAGCGAACAATATTGAAATAGTTGTTTTTGTTGCTATCGTCGTCCTCGCCCGTGACCCGCCCGCGACCTAACCCGCGACCAACCCCGCGACCCACCCCGCGACACACACTTGACGCACAAGCGTCCCACCGGCGACCCATCCACATTGCTTTGACATAAATTCGGCGCCTGCGGCGAGCTCGTTGCGCAATGTGTTAGAACATCGGCGCATGCGGCGGGTTTCATGAGCCTCGCAGGCTGCCGACGACCCCGCTCCGACCTCACTCTGATCTGCAACTGCGGGGTAAGACGTACAAATCAACATGTATCACAAACACATAACATTGAAACACCCCCGAACCGCTCTCCAGCCCTGCCTACCGCGGCCGGAATGCCCCAGTAATTTTGATATCCGTAGTGTCCCGCATCGCCTCCCCGACAAAGAACGACCGAACCGATCCCGAATGCCGCGGCTGTCAAGCCTCAGTTCCCCTGAGAGTCCTAAGTGTCCCTCCTCGAATGCTCGGCACATGATGGCAGAAGCGATGACAGATCCAAATGCAACGATCATGTGCATGCATCGCATACGTAACATGCATGATGAACCGAGGCGGACAACGTACACAAAAGCAATGAAATAGAGAGCAAACGCGCATAGCGCATATCGGCACATGAACACACGTAACGATTAAGCGTGAACATCATGCGCAAACAAACGCGCACGATTGTTTGGGGCACCTATGACGGGTGGCGCCAGAGCGAGGCGTCCTACAGCAGCACGAGAACGTCGGCTGCCTCGGCGGCGGTCACGGAGCCGCGCCCAAAAGCTCTGCTCCCAGAAAGCCAAGGCTCGTCGGGCCATTGGATCCGCCTCCCTGCCTCCGTGCCCTCCGCCGAAGCCTGCAGGCCCAGGAGGAACGAGGCGACGCCGGCCCCTCCCTGCATCCACCCGGCCTGCCAAGTCGTCCTGTTGGGAGCCCCGTGCTCCTCCGGACTCGGAAACACAACGGCTGGCTCGGCGCCCGACAGACTGTGGCGAAGACCCCGGGCACGAACCGCTCCCGCAATCCGCCGCGCCGCAGACATCGCCAGGCCCTTCAGGCCCGCGCCGAGCGGCAGCTCGAGCTCCGGCGCCAGCGCGAGGGACGCCAGGAACTGCCCGGCCCCGGCCGCACCGCAGCACTGTCCCAGGTTCTGCCACGCGCCCACCCCGGCATCGACGGGGGTCAGCATCGACCAGCCGCCGTCGGCGGCGGGAGCGGCGAACGCCACGAGACCGCGAACGGCACCGCGCAGCGCGCCCAGCCACCTGGCGTCACGGTCGATCTGCCAGAGGCGAACGAGCAGCCGACCCCACCCCGCCGCGCCCCCGCACCAGCCCATGTAGAACGTGGCAGCGCTTGGGTCGGTCATCGAGTCGGAGTGGGGGAGCAGAAGCACACCGCCCCTCCATACGGCCCGCTTGAGGAGATGGTCGCCCGCCTCGCGCGCCGCGCTTCCGAAGCGGCTCGCCAGGGAGCCCGCGCCTCCGCGGGCCCCCTGCCCAGTGGAGTGACGGAAAGCCTGGACCTGGGACATCTCAGCCAGAAAATACCCAACCCCAGCCGTGCCGCAACAAAACGTGCTGAAAAACGGATCATCGGCGTGAGATCCATCCGTGTCGGCTCCACGCCACCAGCGCGAGGTGTTGTCGACTGGATCCGTGCCCTTCACCGACAGTAGCCACACCGCAGCGTTTTCGGCGGCCTTGCGCAACTTCTCGCCTGAAGCAAGCCGATGTAGCGCTTCCTCCTGGCGAGCCGCATGCAACAAGGCAAGGCCCGCACCAGCAGCGCCGTGAGCAATGTCCGTGTTATTCCACAAGGGTGCAGGCGGATCCGTTTTCGAAGCAAACGGCGCCACGTTCTGGACGACGTGGTCCTCGAAGCTGCGTGCTGCCCGTAGGTATGTCGCGAAACTGCTGTTCGTGGCCTCCATCGGTGCCAAAGCCTGACCGGCTGCCCGCAGACCCCAGGCGACGCCCAGCAGCCCGTAGTAGAATCCAGCGTTCGTTTGAAATTGCCGAATGAGAGAGCCTGCCTCTTCTACCAGGTGCTGGAGAGCACTGTGGGCCAACTCAGACCATCGCCGAGACCGCCCGCGCCGCTGGCGCTCGAGGTCGTAGCGGGCGAGCTGCGCGAGAAAGACGGCGATGCCCGGGGGGCCGTAGTAGAGGCTGTCTGCGAGAACGGGGTGCCTCGCAGGCGCCGCGTCCGTCGAATTCATCGCCCAGGTGCAGGCCCTCCTCGGCCCCCTTCGGGCGGTCCTGCAGATCGCAGTGTGCTCGAGCCACGCTGCGACGCCAGAGGCAAGATCAGCATCGTCGACGTCTCCGTCCACGTTCGAGCTAGCCCAGTCAGTGGAGAGTTCCTGTGGGCGGTGGTGCTCCTCAGCACTCATGAGGGGATGTGCTCCTGCGAGGCAGACAAGACAACATTTAACAGCTGATAGTGCCATTCGAGCCGAGCAGTGCCGATGGGATACTGAATCAAATCTCCAACGCCGTCTTGATCCAAATGGCTGGCGAGCAGCACGCTCGAGGCAGTCGAGTGCAGCGTTATCAAAGGCGGGTGAGATGCGTTCAATGGCTTCTATGGGGGTTGGGCATCATGGGGGCATTTGGGTGCCTGGTCTAGCCGAGGTTGAAACGGGACTTCCAGAGACTCGAAAATATCGAGCCAAAGGGGTCTTTGTCTTATTGGCGTCTGGAAATCGCTTTCGGGCCACAGGACATCAGGAAAAAACGACTCACCATGAAATACACTAACCCAGGGAAGGAGTCGAGAGGTCAGGGGCCCCGAGACTCTGGAATACCAAGTCGTTCTACAAGCTGCGTGCGGTCGTTGCGACGAGAAACCCCAGGAGTGCAACACAAAGATATTGCAAAACGACGTTGATCTCGACGATGTCGATGTGGACGAGGGCATGATGGGCAACGTTAGTGGGAGACCCGCTCAAGGGGGGAAGCATCGACCTGAAATCGGCAATACATTGACGTTAGATCGGCGATATACCCCCCCATGGCGAAAACGCACTTTCCTGAGCGGGATGGGCTATTAGAGACCGTTTTCTGCATTTCCTGGGTAACGGTCGTTCCCGGGGGGGGTCGGGAGGGAGGGTAAGGGTGACGGCTGCGGCGTGCACCCGCCAGGGTGCGTCCGCGCCACTGGCGCATCAATCGCCTGTGCGCACCATAACATACAGGGGGGTCCAGCCCCCCCCCCCCGTACGATCGTTAGCGTTACCCAGGGGGGGAGGGGGCCAGGAAATGAGCGTTGCCCTGGGGAGGAAAAAAGAACGCTCACTTAGACCCTTATGGGAGATGAATGGGCGACTGGGAGGTCGATACATAGCAGGTCCCCCCCCCCCCCAACGTTGCCCCTGAGGAGAGGTTGCAGGTCACAGGATCCTCCGCTCCACTCAAGCCCCGGGGGGGGGAGAGCTCCGCCAGTGCGTCTGCCCCCGCGACGCTCTTCACCTCGCCGTGCTCGAGCACCAGCTTCAGCTCCTGCAGGAGAGGGCTTGCCCGAGGTTCGAAAATCAAGGTCCGAGGATCGAGTTGTCTACAGTATGCACATCAAATCAGAGGGCCACCAGAAGGTGGGCACCGAAAATATCTGATCACCCAGTGGCACCAGGGGCACAGAGGCTCTGGGGCATCTCAGGGCACTCGAGACCCGCGAAGAATGTGCCCCAAGATTTATAGCAAGATAATACCATGGCCGCCGCCCGGCAGGCAATCGGCAGCTCTGAAACCCAGACAAGAGTCTTAGGCGTCCCGTCGTACGGTGGATCCGCGCTCCCAAGGCCTAGGCGTCCACGGAGACAACATGATCGAAAACTCATCGGACCGACAGCAAGACCGAAGCCGACTGGAGCGGAAGACCGAACGCAGCTTGAAAAGACGCAGCGGCGCACCAACCGACAGAATCGAACCAACCGAATACTGCCGACTGCGAATCAGCAGAACCGACCGAAACGCAGTAGACACTCTTGCATGGCCATGATCCTTTGCAAAACGTACCTGGAGCGCGTCGAATCGAAAAGAGCTGCTGCAGGCGCAGCTGCCGCGTGCTGCCTGCATGCAGCCTGGGGCGGCAGGGACCTCAACAAGGTCAGAGGGGGGGGGGAGGGGGTGGGGGCGTTGTGCTGTCTGTGCGGGGCCGGCGATGGGGGGGGCGGGGGGCAGGCTGAGAGGCTGCTGAGAATCGTGGCATCTGTTATCTCTTTCGCGGGCCATCCGCGGGAAATGCCTGCGGACGACACCAATCCGCACAAGGCACCGATGCACCACCAAGCGTGCGTGGCCAGGGCCACTCTCGGCCCTGGCATGGTGTGCCTGCCCTCCTGGCCCAGGCCAGGAGGGTTCAGCACACCGCCCTGGGGCCCAGGATGCCCCTGGCCAGGCACGGTGCTGGTGTGTAGATTGCAGCGGAGGCAGTGCCCGAGCACACTCGAACGCTTGGGCCGGCTGGGCGTCGGAGACGCGCACCCACCTCGGCTGTCGAACGGGGTGCTCGGTGGAGACAGTACTACGTCGCACGGAACAAAAGAGGGCTCGCCAAGGACTCTGCCGACCCTCGATGCGAACACGCTGGCTACGCTTGCTCGAGCCTGGAACTACAGATGGCCCCTGTTGTGATTGTTGTGATCGTTGTTATCGTTGCCCTTGCTGCCGTCGCCCCTCGCACCTGCAGTGCAGGCCCCTCCCGTCTGCGGCTGCGGGTAAGTGGACTGGCCAGGAACCACCAGAGCCCGGGGTATGCCTGCCCCGCTGCGGGCCCGCGGAAGGCTTCCTGCGGCCAACGGGAGAAAAAAGGCACGGTCGATCTGACAGTTTGATTGCGAACCGTGTGCGGTGAATTCCCACTGACAATTACCAGCACCTTGCTCACATACACTCGAACTCAAAAACTTGATTACAGTATGTGGCGTCTGCGACACGCCAGCACCTTGCACTGTGAAAGGGGCCTCATCCACCGCACTCGGTGCATCCATATCCCTGGGCTGCTGTTGACGATTCAGCTGGAAGTGTGTTGATTAGCTCAGGCTTCAACTGGGCTTAGGATCCAGTTTGTGCCAGCATAAGATCGATGTATGTGCAATGACATTGCGTGTTATCAATTCGGCCATCTGGAAACGAACATGCGCATCAATCCCCACTTCACAACTTTCGCGCTAGTGGCGTAAAGCGGATTGGCCCCAAGAGCTTCACAATCAACCCGGTGCGGCCAACAAGGCCAAAAAGGTGCCATGTCGGCCCAAGGGGGTATCGATGCTCTAGCGATACCCCGAATCTGAAACCTCGAGGTGCCGAGATAGCGTCCTAAAGACGGTTTGCCTCGCGGTTGAAGTTGCAGGGTAAGAGTGTGCAGGCGGGGGGTATCGTCGGCAGTTTGCGAAGTTCGCAAACAACCTGGCGTGCGCGCCGCGGGCGGGTCGCGGGTTGTCGCAGGTTGGTCGCGGGGCGGGCAGGTGGGTCGCGAGACAGGTCCCGGGCCCGCTCTGGCAACAAGAGCACGGCACCGCACCGCCGAGCCGCACTTCAGCCACGCGCTCGGGTGCGGCACAAGACCTCTCGGCTCCCTCACTCTCATGTGCACCGCAGCGGCGAAAAACTTCTGTGCGCGGCCTCGTGGTTTCGGCACCCATCGTGGCTCTGGGACTGCCGAACGTGAACCGACAAGGATGCACGGGTTCTCCTGAGAGACCCGCTGGTGTCATCGGTTCGAGGCCAGCTCGGCGAACACGGCGCAAGCTAGAAGCGCCAGAGCGACATGCTGGAAAGCGGGAGAAGAAACAACGGCGAATGCAAAACAAACACATCCTATCCGAGTGGGGAATGTTGGCCTTGGGGTCGGGGCATACGTGGGCAGCTGATGACCACAGGATCGCAGTGGATGCCACTCTGCTGGCTCTCGGTTTCGTGATGGGTTTGCTGTCAACGTGTCAACGCTAACCGAACACCCCCAGCAAGCCAGCAGCCCGTCCGCCCCTACGAACAAACGCGCGAGCCCGACTGCGTGCGGACGCCCAGGAGAAGTGATCTAGAAAAAGGGCAGAAGACGGAGGCGCCCTCCTCCTTCGAAATTTTGCCGTCGCCGTTGAGGTCGAAGACCCCGAAGGCCTGCCAGCATACCTCCTGGTGCGCAAAGGCTGGCAGCGCAACGGCCCGAACGAGCCACACAACTTTTTTTTTGGGGGGGGGGCTCCTCGTCCTCCTCCCCCTACGCCTCCTGCTCGCCTGTCCTCGTTATTGTCCCCTCCCTCGTCCTCCTCCTCCTCTTTCCGCTTCTAGGCCGCTGGGCTCATCATCGACTCATCCTGATGGTCGTTCTCCTCCACCTCCGACTTCGCCTATGCTGCGACTCCTGTCCAGGCCCATCAGCACTCCCATGTGGCCAGCATCCCTCGACCAAGTCGCAGTTCATATAGTCTCCATCGCGGCGGAGACCGTTGTGCACTGGAGGCTGCTTCCAAAAGCTGCTGAAGATCGCAATTAGTGTGGGTTCAGGAAATACGAACTCCTTTCTTCGGCGGTGGGCAAACCTCCCTTTCGTAAACCTCCTTGAATGAGAACGGCCGGACCGAAACCGACGGAGCCAGACCCGCAAAAATAACGGCCGCGACGCCCTCTCGCGAACCGAGAACGGCCAATTCACGAATCGACGTGTCGGGGCAGGAGGTCTACCAACCTCCGATTTCTAGGCCAAGAACAACCATATGTTTCAGCGGTCCAGCCTCCACCTGGACGGTCGCCCCTCCCGTGGCATCATGCGTTGCTGATGTGGGGAAGTACTTCTTGGCTGCGCCCGTGGACGAGTCCACGGGCGCTGGCTGGGGGTGACAATAACTGGGGGAGGAATAATAAACCGTTCGCCGCCCAGGATGCTGCCCCCCCCTGAGACCAGGACAGGTGGCCCCCACCGATGTAACGTTCGGACTAACATTGCGCCCCGTTTGTCTGGAAAGGATGCCTGACTCCGGCAACACCCTGGATTGCTTCATGCTCTGAGGGCGCTTTGGCCGTCCGCGGCCCTCCTCTCCTTCCCTCCCGCCAGCCTGTGCCTGTGTGCGCAATGCGCTTCCGACACGTCCCACCGTCAGCCAACCGCTTGCTGGAGCCAGCTCGCAGCAAACCAACAAAATGGAATGGATGCCGGCCGCCCTGACGCAGACGCCCCCCCAGACGGCCCCACGGCGGAGGGACACGGACGGCGGCAACAGCAGCCACGCGCAAGCCCTGACATCCTCCGATATGATGTTTTCAACTCGCGGCCCCAAAGCCCCCGATCTTTCCCTGGGAGTAGTGTTGCGTCCCCGTTCCATGTTTGCTGGCCCTGGTGCCCCCTGCCCCCCCCCAGAGGCCGAGATACAGGAAATTCGCATGGATTCGAAAATCAGATCGTCGGAGATCTTGGGGGGCGGGGGAGGCGGGACCCAGGGTGAGCCTTCACGGGCGCCTCTGTGGACCTCCGCGGCCCTATTACCACCGTGATTTCGACAGGACTTCGTTGAAATGCCGACCACCCCCCTTCTTCCTTTCGTCCAGATTTCGTTGAGATCTCGTCCGGATGTCGACGAACCCCGGCGATACCGCAGGGAATTGCGGCACCCTCTGAGCCTCCCTCGCGCGAGCGCGCAGCCGCCTGTCGCTCGCTCCTCGCACCGCGCGGCGCTCTCTGGCGCCGCGCGGGGGAGGAGGACAGAGCGAGGCATGGTCGGGCTCCTCCTGCTGGACCTCAACGCCCTCTCCGCCGCCGCTCGCGAGCGGCGAGCGTGTGCACATGCGCCCTCGCGGCCTGGGCCCCGGGGCGTGATCCCGCGGAGGACCCCCCAATAGAGCGAAACAAAAGATGTTCCGGCGACCTTCCTGAAAGACTGGGGCCCCACCAAGAGCAGAACATTCGCCGGCCCAACGGGCCAGAGGCGTGCTAAGATCTCCGGTGAGTGGTTCACAACATTTCTAGTTCGCGCGCGCGGGGCGGCCCCTGGGGGTCCCCGGACGAAAAATACCCCGGCAAGGTCCCGGGAGAAGCCCCCAGAGCGCTCCAGGAGCGCACCAACAGGGCCCAGAGACGCCCCCGAGAGCCCCAAGAAGGGCCAAGAGAGAGTCCCAATAAGAGCCAAGAGCGCCCATCCAAGATGGTACACCAATGGTCCGAGATGCCACAAGATCGCTCCAAGACGCCCAAGATGGCCCCCAGACAGGCCTCCAAGAGCACTCTCGAGAGGGCCCCAAGATGCAAAAATCATTGCTTCCTTAGGTTTGGGACAGATTTTGGTGTTTCCACCTTTTCGGCTTCCCGACGCCCCAAGACGGCCCAAGAGGCCCCCAAGATCGCCCCAAGAGGGCCGAAGAGGCCCGACGGCCCAAGAGGCCTCCAAGACGGCACAAGAGGGCCCCCAGAGCGCCCCAAGAGCGGCCCCAGAGGGGGAGCACGAAACAACATTTCGAGCCCTCGGTCCTGAGAGCAAGAGGCCCTTAAGAGGCCCCAAGAGACCCCAAGAGGCCCCCGAGAGCCCTCAGGAGGCCCCCAAGACGCCCCCAAGAGGCCCCCAAAAGGCTCTAAGAGGCCCCCAAGAGGCCTCTTGGAAGCCCTAAGAGGCCCCCAAGAGGCCCCCACGGGCCGGCGGAATGAGCGAAGCGATTCAATAATTATTCATCCGCGGCACCCGCTGCGCAACAACGACGACGACAACGACGACTACGACTACGATTGCGACTACGACTACGACTGCGACGACGACGACGACGACGACGACGACGACGACGACGACGACGACGACTAGTATTACTGTTGCTCCTACTCTCGCCCAGGAGGAGAAGGAGCAGGAGGAGAAGGAGCAGGAGGAAGACGAGGGACCATTTCTATTCACCGCCGAGAGAAACAAGGGGGATATCAAAATGATGTTGCGTTCGACCACCGAAACCTTCCGCGTTTGATCCCGAAGGTGCGCGCGCTCATTGGAATGATGTGGGCTGGGCGCGGTGGTTTCGGCCAATGCTATGCCGTGTTATGTTATATGTTATGTTATGGTCTGTCATGCTATGGTATGTTATGCTCGGAAACTGTCTGTTCGGCGGTGCGGTGCTATACTCTGTTCTGTGGGGGACCTGGGGATCTGGCGGCCGCGGTATGCAGAGTGGGCGAGTCGGCGCGGGGGGCTGGACCCAGAGGGATTATCGGGAGCCTCGGGATCTGGCGGCCGCGGTAATTATGCAGGGCGGATGGGCCGGGAAGTCTGTCCTTAAAACCTAACGACCCCAACCTGTCGGGTGGGAAACAAAAAACCCTGAGAGAATTCGCGGTCGCACGGGTACGTTGCACGTGGGGCATCCACGAAGAAACGTCCTGTACCCTCGGGGTCGCGGCCCAGTGCCCCGGCGGCCCGCGAGGCCGCGGATACCCGCTCCAGCCCGTCGGCACCAGCTCCAGCCTCAGCCGTCCATGACCCCGCCCTGAGATTGTGTCATTTTTTTTTGCATTATTCCCAGTAACCGTCGCTACCCAGAGGGGGGGGGGGGGAGTAATGGTAACGCTTGGGCGGGGTGGGGCGCGTCGGGGCCGGGTGCGGGCTGCGATCGCCACAGTGCGCGCGCGCGCACCAACGTGTGGGCAGGGGGTCCAGGAGGGTCCAGGCCCGCTCCTCCCACGTGTCCTGACGGACCGCGCGGTGACCTGGGAGTCAGCCAACGATCTCGCCGCGCAGTCCGTCGCCACACAGCCTTGGGACCCTGGACGCCCCGCCCCAGCCGCCCGAGACATCCTCGAAAGACGGCCCGAATCTCAAGACCGCGTGGTCACCCCGATCCCCCACTGACTCACTACGCGCTGTGGTCACCACGGTCATCACACCGCTTGCGGGCCCCCGACCAACGTAGGGTCGTTACCATTACCCCAGGGTGGATTTGGCCCAGGCGGCGACCGTATGCGCCAGAAATGAGCAAAAACACATTCCCCCTGCTTTCGGTGACGCACTGACCCGGGTCAATACAAACCTGGGTCGGTCAGGCTTTGCAAGATCCTGCAAAATCCTGCCAGACCTTGCGCGCAAGCTCGGGTCAATGCACTCCTGGCTTTGCATGACCCTGCAAGATCCTGCGCTCTGGCTGACCCCCCTTTGCATCGACCCCCGCCTCAAGGCTCCCGATGCTCCCCCAGGCCCCACCCACCAGGAGGCCACCGCGCCTGTGCAGAGGAGCCAGCGTTGGCCATCTCGCTGTGGCGCTGCGGCAGAGCTGCGGCACAGGGTGAGCTTCGAGCACAGGTTCGGACGCTACGATGGGTCGGACGCCAATGTATCTGCGAGGCTCCGGCGACGTTGGCGACACATCGGCGCCGTCGGCGTGGAGAAAACCAGGCTCCACATCGAGCCGTGTGGCCGAGGCATCGACGATGCGGCGCGACCCTCAGATCCCACCTACTCGGACCCCAGTGCGGAGGTCCAGAGAAATGCGGGCCGCTTCGGGAGGAAGGTCGCCGGGCGTGGTGCATCGTCTCCTGGAGGGGGGGGGGGGCGGCGGAAGAGGGGGCGAAGGGTTCGTGTTCGACCGCGGGCCCTTTGCGACGCTGCCGCAGGGAGGAGGGGAAAACGTAGGGGGGACGAGGAGGGGGGGGGGGGGAGAAGGACGACGGGAGCGCAGTGATGTGGCACGTGGGCGCGGGTGGAGAGGTAATGCAACCGGCTAGTCAGTCGACGCATCTCCCAAACCATGAGGACAGTGCCGTCGGGCTGCCGCCAGATCGGGCGACGCTTAACGTCGCTGTCTTGCTGAAGCCGCCGCCAATCCACGCGCCCTGCTCCATGCCTGCGTGCTTGCGCTTCTTCGACTTCGAACGGGGAAGGGAGAATATCGGGAGCGGCGACCGTATCCATATCCACGCCCTTGAGGTCCATGTTCTGCGGCGCGATCCCGCGGATACGCGGTCGCGCGGATACTTTCCGCGCGGGGCAGCCGCAAAGAAACACCCTGTATCTGGGGGAGCGCGGCCCAGGGGGCCAGCCCGCGATGCCGTGAGTACTGCTGTGTCGCCCGCCCGCGAGGACGGGCAGGGCGTCCTCCTTCTTGTAGACCCGCTTGTCGAGCGTGGCGGCCAAGAACTCGGTATAATCGATCTGGCCCGAGCCGTCGGCATCTACGTCCTGCCAGGGGCAAGGGCGCACACCTCCTCCTCCTCCTCCTCCTCCTCCTCCTCCTCCTCCTCCTCCTCCTCCTCCTCCTCCTCCTCCTCCTCCTCCTCCTCCTCCTCCTCCTCCTTCCCAGCGGCAGAACCGCAACGAGGCACTGAATTCAAAGCAGGAGTAAGAGAAAAAGAGGTGTCCTCCTTCCTCCTCCTCCACCTCCTCCGCCTCCTCCTCCTCCTCCTCGTCCTCCTCCTCCTCGTCCTCCTCCTCCTCGTCCTCCTCCTCCTCCTCCTCCTCCTCCTTCTCCTTCTCGTCCTCCCGCTGCTCGCCATCTCTGCCTCCGTGCGCTCTGGAGGTTCGCCCCTTCTTGCTCATCCTCCCCCCCATTTCAGTTTCTCTTCCTACATCTTCGGCCCTGCTTCGTGAGATCGTGTACCGGGGGGCGTGGGGTTCAAATGTTTGGGGGCTCGGCTCGATTCTGCCTGAAGGGGCCGTCAAACAAAACGACGGGTCTGGTCTGAAATATAGCGCAAGCTCCTGGTGGAAACATATCACGAAGATTGGACGGCCAACATTCACGCCGAGACCGTCAAGCAATGGCGGTGAGACCGAAGTTTGGGAAGCTCGAACAGCGCGCTTCCCCGACTGCATAGGGACTCCGAGGCCGCCGTGATGCAGACCGTCTTGCCTCGTGCCGTCCATGTGCGACTCCGCGCGCGGATGCTTTGGGGGCCCTGGTCTCGCTTCGGGAAAATGCGGTCTCGTGTTCCTGCCGATGCCCCCCCCCAGCATTTTACCACAAGTACAGCGGCAGGTGATGTCGAGCTCAAACGAGGCACCTGGGATGGTGTTGGGGTGCGGCTTACTTGCGTGGCCCACATCTCCCCGCCGATCGCGCCTTGAGGCTTCTCGGCGCGCCTACGACCCAGGCATTTGGCGCGCCTGTTTGTCGCGCGCCCGAGCAGGATGCCTTTCGTTTCGCACAAGGGCAGCGCGCGCGTTTCCCGCTTAAGCCCGCGGGACTGGCAACTGCGTGGCGCTTGATGGCACAATCCGGCGTCAGTAGAAGGAACAAGAATCAAACGGTCGCGCGCGACGGGCGGGGGACATCTACGCGTGGAACTTGACAGACGACGCGCTGTGGGGAATCATACAATAAGAAGCCACAGCGCGAGAACCGTAATAAACGCGGTTCGTCGCTGAGCGCGCGGTGGGGAGTTCAACGCGGTTGCCCTCGCAGCACGGCGCGCGTCGTCGTCGCCCGAAGGGCGGGCTTCTGCCAGTACAGCCGCGAGAAGCGCCGCAATGGATCGAAGGCGGCCCGCGGCCGCCAAAATTGCGAGGAACGGTTTCGAGCTAGCACTGCCAGGAGGGGGAAGGGGGAGGGGAAGGCAGGGAGACAGGATGAAAGGGAGACTGGGAGATGGAGGGGTAAGGAAGGGAAGGAGGGGGACAGGGAGGGGAAGGAGGGGGAGGGAGGAGGGAGGAGAAGAAGGATGAGGAGGAAGAGGAGACGAATAGGAAGGAGGCAAGACGCGTCCATGCCTGCCTGCCCCCTGGCTGGAACATGTCCCGCGGATTGAAGCAGCCGCGCGGTTTGGGCTGGAACGGCCAGGGATCGCACGCTGCCCAAGCCAGGGTGGTGCACACAGGGGATGGTGCAATCCCACCAGCCCTCTGGGCGTAGGTGGTCTGGGGGGGTTCCTCGAACCCCCTGCTTCCCCGTCGGGGAGGAGTTTATCACTGTTCCCTATCAATATACACCCCCCCAGGCAACTGGCAGCCAACCAGGAACAATGCGGGCACCACCCCCCACTATCCCTTGTAACAAACAACACAAACACACATTCTGCCTCCAAATTCAAAGCATGCGCAGCCAACCCGATGCGGCCTCCCCCCACCATCCCTGTCAAGAAACAATACAGAATACACTTGGCGGCGGCGGCGGCTGCGGCGGCTGCGACGGCGGCAGCGGCTGCGGCGGCTGCGGCGGTGGCGTCGGCGGTGGCGGCGGTGGCGGCGGGGGCGGCGGCGGCGGCGGCGGCGGCGGCGGCGGCGGCGGCGACGGCGGCAGCGGTGGCGGCGGCAGCAGCTGCGGCGGCGGCGATTCGGCAGCGGGGGCGGCGGCGGCAGCGGCGGCGGGCGGCGCGGCGGCGGGCGGCGGCGCGGCGGCGGCGGCGGCGGCGGTGCGGCGGCGGCGGCGGCGGGTGGCGGGGGCGGCGGCGGCGGCGGCGGCGGCCGCAGTAGCTGCCCATCCAAAGACGACTGCTGAATATGCTGAGGTTCGGGCCAGGCTCGGGTGCTACGTATGTATTGGGAGGGCGGGTGGGGAATGAGCGAAACGGCTTGCGGGCGGGGAGGGAGTCTTGACCCCTCCCCCTACCCTCTCCCCTGGACCTGGACGGGGGGGCGGCGAGGGCTTGGAGCGTCCAAGGTTGCTCAAGGCGGCTCCAAGAGGGCCCCTGAGAGTCCAAGATGAGCTCCAAGATGGCCCAAGATAGCGCACGACGCCTCAAGACGGCTCCCAAGATGTTCCAACAGGCCCCAAGAACGTTCCAAGACGGAAGGGGTAGGGAAGGGAAGGACGAGGGGGGCAGGGGAAGGAAGGAGGGGGAGGGAGGAGGGAGGAGAAGAAGGATGAGGAGGAAAAGGAGACGAATGGGAAGGAGGCAAGACGCGTCCATGCCTGCCTGCCCCCTGGCTTGAGCATGTCCAGCGGATTGAGCCAGCCGTGCGGTTTGGGCTGGAACGGCCAGGGATCGCACGCTGCCCACGCCAGGGTGGTGCACACAGGGGATGTTGCAATCCCACCAGCCCTCTGGGCGTAGGTGGTCTGGGGAGGCTCCTCTTGGAACCCCTGCTTCCCCTTCGGGGAGGGGGTTATCACTTTCCCTATGAATATACACCCCCTCACCCAGGCGACTGGAAATCCATGATTTTTGTTTTCTCGCCTTTTCGCTTCCGATGGCCATCCGAAGCTTCAAGATGGTTCCAAAATGGCCCAAGAGAGGCCACTGGAGGCCCAAGAGAGTCCCAAGACTGCCCCCGGAGCGCCCCAGAGCGCCCCAAGAGCGCTCCAGGAGGGGTCCAGGAGGGGTCCAGGAGGCGATGTGCGGTGCTCCCGAGGGGGTTTGCTATTTGAAGTACCCTTCGTTTTTGATCGGTGTCCTCCAAGAGGCCCCAAGAGCGCCCCTGAAGCACCCAAGAGCGGCCCAGGAGGGCCCCCAAAGGCGCCCAAGAGGCCTCCAAGAGCGCTCCCCCAAAAAAACGAGAGGCCCCAAGAGGCTCCCCCACGCACCCAAATCGCTCCAAGAGGCACCCGGGACCGCCAAGAGGCCCCCAAGACGCTCCAAGAGGCCTCCATTTGGGGACCCTTCCTCTGTGTGCTCTTCACTTCCCTAATCGAGGCAACTCCTCTTGGCATCGTTTCTGGATGGGTTGGTGGGGTTACTTTTTAGTCAGCGGCCGCGGGCGAGCGCGCCGGCGGCGAGTCAGGTCAAAGCGGGCTACGCAGAGACGAAAAAGGCAGAAACGCGGGAAAAATAAAACAGAGCAACGCGCGAGGCGACGGCTAAGCGCGGCCGAGGCCTCAGGTGGGTGGCTGAGGGGACTGAGACTGAGAGGAACTGCCAGCGTGCAAAGCTGCAAATCCGTCGGAGGCGCCAAACGTCGGAAAGTCAACGACGGCCAGGGTCAACTCCGAGAGAGAAAACGCGATACCGTACCTCAGACGACTGCGTGGGCACCAGGGTGGCCGTGGCCAACAAAACGTCGGTCGAGGTACGAAAGAGAAATGCAAAGGCGATGCCCTGGACGTCGGCGAAGCGCGAGAACCAGGGTGGTCCAAAGGACCGTCGGCCAAGGAATTGTCGCCAGGAGGCGAGAGCGTTAACAGGCTGCAACTCCCAGGGTGGCGGAAGCCGAGAGACCCCTAGGCAGCAGTACGCACGAGTGCGGAGAAGCGGCATAGCCGCGACGCAGCCAAAATGGCGCGGGTCACCACGTACCTGTGCGAGAGAGGGTGTCAGGTTGACCCGAAATGGGCCCGACTAGGCACAAGTTGGTGGGGTTATGCGAAGCGTCTAGAAGTACACTGGGGGACGGATAGGTGCACACTGGGGTGGTGCACGCTGCATGGGGACGGTCAATGGCGCACACTGGGAACGCCGGCCAAATGGTCCACACGGGTGGTACTCACAGGGGAGACTGGTCCAGACGCATGTGGTGCACACTGGGAGCTGCACACCACAAATTACACACAAACGCCCAGCGTGCACCCCTCACGCCGCCCCCAGTGTGGATCCTTTGGAGTCTCTGTGCAAAGAGGATTTGGTAGTCGAAGTTCTGCCGACGATGCGGGCGCCCCCCGCGGTGCGCACCACGACGCGTCCCGAGGGGGTGCAGGCAGCATGCAGGGACGACAGAACGGAGGGCTGGAATCCTGGAAGGGTGCGAGGGCGCGCAGAGCCGGAAACGGGAGGGCACCGGGAGGAGAGAAGACCGAGAGGGAGGGGAGGGAGGGCAAGGGCAAAGAAGGGAGGCGAGGGGGGCGAGGGGTAGAAGGAGGGAGGGCATTGGGGGGGAGGACAGGGGAGCGACAGGGACGGGAAGGAGGGAAGGGACACGGTAGGGAGGAGAGGCAGCGCAGGGGACGGGAGGGGGCAAAGGGAAGGGAGGTGAGAGGGGAGGCCTCGGCCCCCGGGTACACTGTCAAGCAGGACTGAGACACGCTCTCGGCCGAACCACGGCCCTTGCGGGCCTTCCTCGGAGGTCCCCCGACCCAGCCACGGCAAAAAAGAACGAAGAACGTCGGACAAATCGCAGCTCCAGGTCGGTTTCGTGCACTGCGAATCCTAGATGAATGTGCGGAGGCCACGCTCTCGGGGAGACCGATCACGGCATGGCATGGCACGGCGGAGTTGTCGCGGTCTGCAGGCCAAGCACGACACGGCAAAGCGCACCAGTGTGTCTCCGATGGAAGACCCAGATGCGCTTGCAGACCCAGCACGGCACGGCAAGGCAACACATGCTTTGCAAACTGAAAACCAAACACTGCACAACATAGCACGGAACGGCACGGTGGGGATGTCGACAACAGCCACCACCGCGAAGCAAGAGAAAGGGCAACAGCGCACAAGCCAGCATCCGTACATAAAAACAGAAGGCAACACGAAAGGCATTGAGATGAACCTCTGGGCAAGGATCAAGCTGAAAACGAGTCCCCAGTGAACCTGCCGATGGCTTCGTAGCGACAGCATCCCCCTCCTCGGGGCGGGGGGCAGGGGGGGAAAAATGCACCGTCCTGCCCGGACCACACATCGACGGTCTCGATTATGCCCCGGCGGCTCTGTCCGATGGGATCGCGGTGGCGACGCAGCTGGATTGCGATGATGACGTCGTTGTCCCGACTGGCCCTTCTCCGATCAGCTCCCTGCAGCTGCCCTGTTCCTCCTCCTCCTCCTCCTCCTCCTTCTCCTTCTCCTCCTCCTCCTCCGCCTGCTCGTGACCCCTCCCCCCTGCGCTCCTGCAGGATCTCTTGCAGGTCGGCGGGGATCTCCTTCAGGCCGGCCTTCTCCATCCCGTCCTCCGCCCACGCACGGCGCCGAGTGCAGGGCAATGGCGCGGGAAGGAAGGGGTGCCTCTTAGAAGCCGTCCCGCGCTCCGAGAGGCCTTCCTGGAAACCTCTGGGGCCCTCCAGGGCGCCCCCCGCCTGCTTATAGGAGGTGCCCCCCCCTCCCCGCATGCGCATGCGCGCCACCGACGCGCAGCCGACCCCCTGGGGGATGGGATCGTGCCGCGGGCACAAGGACAACCCATGGGTTCCAAGGCTTCGACAGCCCCCACCCCGCCCTGGAGGGAGCGGAGCGTGGAGAACCCGTACCATGGGCTTCTTCATAAGCGTGGGGGTACCCCCCCCGGGCGGGGGTCAACCTCGCGTCGTCGTCGCCCCGCGACGGGGGTCGGAGCGCCTTCGGCGCGGTGGCTGCCCGCGACGCGGGTCGACGTGGGGCCGTCGGCGGGGGTGACGCCCCCCCGACGCTTCTTGAGAAACTCGGAGCAGGCTGCGTAATCGTCACTTCCTCGGGGCTCCACACGGATTTCCGAGGTGGCCGCTGGACTCCCCACACCACCCCCGCACCCATGGGCGGCGCCTCGGGCGGCGCCTCGGGCGGCGCCCCCGGCGCTCTCCGCGCGCTGGGGAGGGGGGTTAGGCCCGGAAAAACGAAATCCAAGGCAGATGCCCGAAGAAGAACAGCTTATCCGACAGCGCGCCCCCATGGCACGTGAATTGCTTGTGATGCAAAGTGCTGCCTGGCATGGTTCCGTAAGTCTTCAAGGGCCCACTCCCCTATTGTCACACCCAGTTGGGTGCACTAACCTCCCGCCCGAGGCTCCCTGGGTGTCCCGACGCTTCCCTGGGCTTTCGAGATTCTTCGGTCCAGAATGGTCCCCAAGGCCGCCAAGATGGCCCAACATTGCCTCAACGGGCATCCAACAGCCAACAAGAACCCTTCAAATGCGACAAAGGACCCCGAACACCTACGACTACTCTTTAAATGCGGCGCCAGAATGGCCCAAGATACCCGAAGAGGGTCCCAAAAAGAAGGGACCCACAGGAGCCGAATACGGTCCCACGAGGGCCCAGGAGCCTCCATGAGAAAGTTTCAAGGGGGTAGAGACGAAAGTGTGTCACATGTTACGGCCGCTTTGGCGGTGCTAGAAGCTTCGCCACGCAGAATACTGCGCAGGGCGCGATTCGAGTCTGCGTTTGTCCGTTCCCATGGACGGAGCAGGAAACATGCCTCATGGTGGGTTCGTGCCGACTGGCGCGTTGTTCATGACGTCGACCCCCCGAGGACCAGAGGTCTCGACCCATTCCCCGAGACCCGTGCTTCCTCCCGCGTCGTTTGCAGACGTTCCCCAGGCCCAGAGATGACTACCTACCAGACCACCCCAACCCAACCCGAAGACCCGAATTTCGGGTTGGGGGGGGTAAGGGTTCCACATGTGTTTTTTCGACGATTCCCGACCCCCCCCCACTGGAAATCGAGGGTAAATCTGAGCCTTCGGGTTGGGTGGGGGTGGTTTGGTGGGTGGTGAGAAAGGGCGCCCACAGGCCGAAAACACCGAAAACCCTTCGCTGCGGTTTGCCTCGTGACTCCAGGGGGGCTCTGGGTCCTCTCAGCTTTGGCACCCGCGCCTGCGCCCGCCGCTCGGAGCAGAGGACGCGAAAAGAGCTGGACACGAGGACGCGCCGAGCGCGCACCTGCGCCCGCGGGCGCCGCGAGCCGTGGGGGGGCGGGGGCCGGCGAGCGGCACGCGGCCGAGGAAACAGGAACACCCACGCGGGATAAAACGTTCCACGTTCCACGCCGATGCGAGCGCTCGTCAGTTCGGGCGCTGGCCGCGAGGCACCGAGAGGCATGCCTCTCAACAAAAAATAAAGGGCAGGCGCTCAGCGTAGCACCGCCCGCAAGGAAACCACGAGCCCCTGAAAGGGGCAAGCAGGCAGCGGGCTAACCCCCAAGGTTAGCCCACCCTTGCTCGCCACTAGCGGGGCTCGCGCCCCGCACTGACACGGATCGGGATAAATCGCTCCAGAGCGTTCCGGAGCGCTCTCCGAGACTGCCGGAACGCTCTGGAGCGGCCGCGGCGCCCAAGACGTCCTCCGAGAATCCGCCGATTCTCAGAGACTTCGAGCTGTCCCGATCCGATTCTGTCCCGGTCTTCGCGTCCTTGGACGGGACCCGGGCCTCCTCGGGTCATGGAAGACTCACGGCGGGAGGCGCTCCGCTGTTTCCGGTCCCGGGGGAGGGGCCCAGGCGCCCAGACCTCTATACGGGCCGACTTCAGGTACAGCTCCTCACGTCGGGGGTCCGGGGAGGCGGAGGCCCAGGCCTGGCGGCGCGCGCCAGGGGCTTGGCGCGAGGGGAGGGCCGACTTCCGAGAAGGCGGGGGGCCTCTGAGGAGCCAGCGGGGCTGGACACGCACACGCACCTCTGGGCGTTCGCGGCCTCGCGCGCAGCGACAAGGCGAAGCGAGCCAGGTACGACGGCCGAAACCTGGGGCGGTGCCCGCGCTCGCCGGCTCGGAGGGGGGCAGCACATCGCCATCCGGGCGTGGACGGCGGGAGGAAGGGAGGGCCCACTGGCCGCCGCCCGAGGGGACGTCCCACAAGAGAGGCGCAGCGCGGGCAGGTCGGGAAAGCAGGGTGCACAGCGACCGACCACGACGCCTGGCGGTGGCCATCGGCGAGACGAGGACGAGGCGGCAAAATGCCACGGGGCACACACACACACACACACACACACACACACACACACACACGCGCGCTCAGCGGTGCGGAGGCCGCGCGCTGGATGCACGGGCGGGGAGGCCACCGAGCCTGGCCGCACGAGGGCCGGGTGCCGGAAGGGCACGCGGCCGCGTGGGCACCGAGCCCCGGGGTGAGCCTTCCTGGGGTGCCTCTGTGAGCCTCCGCGGCCCTTAGCGTGAACGTGACTTCGACCGGGGTGATAGCTCGTATCGTCGGAGATCGTTGGCTGCAGGGGAGGCGGGGCCCTGGGTCAGCCTTCATGGGAGCCTCTGTGGACCTCCGCGGCCCAAGCATGAACGTGATTTCGACTGGGTGTCGCTTGGACTTCGACTACACCCCTCTTCGCCACCTTCGCCAACTTTTCGTCCAAATTTCGTCGACGACCCCACGCGACATCAGGGCGAAACACCTTACATTGCAAAACAACAAAAATGAAACCTTCTGGGGCTCCCAGGAAGGGCCATTCCGTGTGGAAGCGTCATGCTTCCTGTCCGAACATCACCAGAGCACGGCGTGGGCCGATTCGGGCCAGGAGAGAACCCGTGGATGGCCCCAGCACGATCGGAAAACGTCGTCGTCTGCTTCGGGCGTGGGAGCCCCCATGGTCGGAGCCCCGCCGGGCTCGGCCCAAAACACCTACGCCAACCAACAGGTATCCAAATGTATCCAGAGGCTGCGTCTACGGACTTGCTTCACGACCGCAGGCCGCATCCGGCTGTCGTCCATCAACGCGCGCTGCTCCTCCGGTCACGAGCATGATCCCGCTGGATCGCTCGCTGCGCGTTCTTTGCCTCCACCCTGCCTATCGCTGCCACAGCAAAACAAATGCGCGCATGCCGACTGGCCGACCGCGATCCCGCGTGCAGTGGCGGGGCGGGAGCCGACCCCGGCGCCTTCATCTCCCTGGTCGTCAGGAAGCCGTTGCCATCCTTGTCCTGGGCGTGGACAGGGGAGGTGGAGCGCGCAGTCCGCAGGGGCAGGAGGGCCGAGAGGGGCGACGAGAGAACCAGACGGCGAGAAAGCAGGAAACGAAGCATAAGACGAAGCCATGACGAGGATACATTGATGAAGATGGACCGAGAAACTCTGAGATCCGGCGGCTCTGAAGAATGTCTCGGGCGACGCGGCCTTCTGAAAATGTTCCAGAACGCTTTGAGGGCGTTCCGAAACGCTGCGGAGCGGATGTATCCTCCTCCCACCCCTGTACGAAAATAGTCGGCGTCAGGGAAAGGCAGGCGATTCGGTGTGAGACGTGCGATTGGTGCAAGATACGCTGAGGCTCTGGACGGCTCAGCATCGGAGCCACTCCCTGCCGAAGTGTCGGGGTGGACACGGCTTTGCGGACCCCCCACGGCGCCAGGAATCACCATGCGGAGAGGAATCCGCGGCCGATTCAGATCGAAAGGTCACTACGTACATTCTTGCGCTGTCACGATTGCGAAGCTTGCTCTGGGCACTCGGGAGCAGCGTCCTACACAAAGAAAGCAAGGGAGGGAACGTCCTGCAATACCAGCGGATGGACTTATGAGGTCAGATGCACGACTAGTGAACGTCGATGCCCACTTGAAGCTTGTCCAAGGCGGTGGAGAGCCACACATGCGCTGGAATAGAAAAACATAAATATTTGCTCCGATGGGAAACGCATTGAGAATGCTACTCATCTTCGACTTCAGCCGACCGTTCGTCGTCAACCGTCTTCGGTCACGCCCACGCCTGCCATGCTCTGGGACGGCGAGCCTTCATGTTTCCCACTGCCATGGTGCTGCCACTGCCTGTGCAGTCCGGAAGCACGTTGTCGTCTGGCCAACCACCAGATCGGCTCCCAACTACGCAACATCCAGCCAAAACGATGCGCCATCTCTCCGTCTGTCCCGCTTCATCTACTTCCAGTTGAACACCACGTTTCAGTGGAGAACTCGACGGCTCCTCTTCTCCGCAGATCCCCATCATGCGCCCGCGTCCCGCCCGAAGCTGCAATTCTGCCCTGGAATTGAAAGATCCACAGCTTTTCAATCATACAATGAGCAGGGGTGTGGAAAAAGAAGGCAGAGATTAAAAGGATGTGAGCAACCAGCGACATGGCGTGCAGAGCACAAATGATACTAGGCTCCCTGTCGCTCTGGTCCAGATACCTCGCGCTGCACATCGCGGGTGGAGTGCGATCCAGCAGCTGCGAGAACCAGGCCAAAATGCCAACCCTCGGAACGTGGTCCTGGAAACAGATGTCGCCGCGCCGTTTGTCCTCGACGCGCACAAGTGGACGACGCCGAAACCACTGCAGATCCGCGGCAAGCCCTGCGTCCCGCGCCCAAGCAGACGCAGCCGGCGCCGCAGCAGTCCAAAGGCAAACCCGCCGCGCCCGAGGCAACGAGACGGAAGGCCGCGCGCCGGAACAAAGTGCGCGGTGACGTACGGCTCACTCCAGAAGTTAAGAGGCAACTACTGGGAGGTCTTCGACGGAAGGATTGGGGAGAATTGAACACCATTGAGGGGCTGATACGCCGAATTCGGCCGCGAATTGAGCGGGGTTCAGACGGATTCAACGGGATAAAGTCGGATGAAGCGGGCTTAACCAGATTAAACAGGAGTCCGGACCAGCACAAAGTCATAATTTGACCTCCCAGGAGTTGCATCCGAACGGAAGCACTGGACCCCCCAGGAAATGCAAATCCTGGAGTGCAAACTAGACCCTCCGACTCCCGCAGGCCCTCCGCTGGCCGAATGGCCCTCGTTTCACTTCCGCCAGCCTCACGCCCTCCCCTGCCGAGGTAGAGATTCCGTCTGCTCAGGGGCAGCGTAACATGGGGAGGACTGGCCTGGAAGGCGAGACAGGGATCTGGAATCGGCGGCGCGTCAACGATAGATCGGCGATGGCCCCCGATGGCGAGTCCGCACGCTCCTGGGCGGGGTGGGCTATCGCGTGCCCCTCGGCGACGCATGGGCGAGTTGGGGGCCGAGGCGCTGCCCCTCTGAGCCTGTCCCCCTCCCTCTCGTGGCCCCTGCCTGCTCCTGCCGAGAGAGCGAGAGCGAGAGAGAGAGAGGGGGGGGAGGAGGAGGAGGAGGAGGAGGAGGAGGAGGAGGAGGAGGAGGAGGAGGAGGAGGAGGAGGAGGAGGAGGAGGAGGAGAGAGCGATGCCATCTGCTCGGTCCCACGGAGGCGGCGGCCCTTCTGGCGAGCCCCGGGCCCCGCCGCCCTCACGGCCCAGGGGGGGGCGAGGCGGCAAGAGGCAGAGGCGCGTCGGGCTCCAGGGAGATGAAGGTCTCGCGCAGCTTCTTGATCTCGTCCTCGCACGAGGAGCCGCGGGGGTGACGTGGGAGGGCACCAACTATACACCTGCACCGATCTTGGCCAGGCCAATCCTGGGCCCAGGATCGGTGTAGATGCCTTCCTGCCCCAGGCAGGAGGGCGTGTACACCGATCCTGGGCCCAGGGTGATCCTGGCCAGGACCGGTGTAGGTGTACAGTTGGTGCCCTCCGATGACGGGCGGCGAAGGGGGCGCGCAGGGACGCGCTGGGCAGCTGCGCCTCTGTTCGAGGCGGACGTCCGACCCGAACATGCAGGGCAGCATCGTGCAGCACGTCCCTACACCCTGCGAAATGCTTAAGAAATCATGGGTTAAGAAATTCATAGTCTCAGAAATTGAATAAAACCCAGAACTTCTATCAAAACCTTGGGATTTACATTGAAAAGTTAAGAATAATCGAGACTCTGGACGAAAACTTAGGTTTTCTTAAGCATCGCCTAAGGTGTACGCTTGTTCCGCGCCGGATGGCCACGCGCACGCAGCATAATGAATGTGCTCGGGCGGTGCGGGGCGAACGGCAGGAGAGCCCAGAGCCGGATCGACGAGTCGGATCGGCGGAAATCGGCAGCCAGGTCGGGAGGAGTCGGATCGGCAGAAAGCAGAAGACTGGGAAGGCCTCCGTCGAGGAATCGGAGCCCGAATCGGAACCCGACATCGACTCGGACCGGAATCGGAATCCGTCGAACCCAGATCGAAACCGATCGGAGGAGCCGAGCTGAGCCCTGAACGGGGGCTCCCCGGAGCCCCGGGCAGCCTCGGAGGCAGCTCGGGCGAGGACGCCACGGACGAGGGAGCACCCGAAGGGCCAAGCGCTCCGAAGTCAGGGCTGGGCTCGGGAGCGTCGGCTCCAGACCTCCGAGGCATGGGCGCTCGCACTGCGGGGGCTTCGAGAACTCTCGACAGGACGAAGCTGGGACGAGGACCAATCTGGGAGAAGATATTTCGAGAACGTCTGAGATCCGGCCGCTGTGAAAGATGTAACCGGAACAGGTCTCTGGAACTCCCCCAGTAGTAAGAAACAGAGTATCTTCCCGGCGACCTTTTATTGACGGAATGGGATCCGACCGAGAGTGGGAATTAATGATTTCTCCGCGGCAACCGCCGCACAACAACGACGACGACGACGACGACGACGACGACGACGACGAGTTTGTCATCGGCTGGGGGGCTATTGGGTGATGAACGGACGGTGACTGCATCTAAAGCACATGTCGGTGTCTCCTGTAGTTTACTGCATCATTGAAACCTGCCGCCAGGATTTATCCTTGTAGCATCTATGGGCGAGCAGGCACGGTGCTCACTCGAGCGCTGAAGGCACTCCTCCGCCGCCGCCACCGCCGACGATGACGACGATTACGACTACGACCACGATACGACATCGGCTACGGCTACAAGTACGGCTACAACTACGACTTCGACGACTACTACTACTATGACTGCTGATAGTACTGATGGAGGATGAGATTGTGAGCAACGCCGTTGGTGAAGGATGCATCGATCTAGATACAGCAATCCTTGCACAGACGTGCTCAACATTCCTCTGCCGTGCAGGGTAGCCCAGGGCGCATGATTCGATGGGAGAAGGAAGCCCCCAACATGATCCAGCGCGGCGAACATTAGCGGGACACGAATCGGTGGCCCACGACGCAGGCGCGACAACGAAGATGTAGATGTAATTGCACTGGAACTACGACGAGATGAAGGAGAATCTTGTGAGCAACGCCTTCGGCAACGAATCTGTCGATCGAATAAGTATTGTACTCCTCTTACAAACGTACTCAACAGTCCTCCATCGTGCCGGGTTGCCCGGGGAGCATCGTTCACTGGGAGAAAGAACCCCCATACATTATCCAGCACGGCGAACAATAGTGGGAAACAACTGTGTGGCCCGCGACGCGGGCGCCGACGACGAGGAGGAATGAGACGAGGAGGACGAGGAAGAGAATGATCAGGAGGAGTAAGAGGAGGAGGAGGAGGAGGAGGAGGAGGAGGAGGAGGAGGAGGAGGAGGAGGAGGGGTGGAGGAAAAGGAGGAGCAGCAGGAGGAGTGGCAAGGTTGTTCACCGCCGAGAAACAGGGGGGGGGCCTCAAAACCAAAGACCTCCTGATGTTATCGGGCACCGCGGCCTTCTCCGAGCGTTCTGGAACGCTCTGAGAGCCTTCAGGGACGCTCTGAAACGGATTGATCCTCGTCCTAGCCCCGTCTTTCTGGGAACCCGTCTTTCATGATGGGCGACCTTTTGGGACTGGAGCGCGGAAACGACGTCCGAACGTCTGTAACTTCGAAGGAAATTTCACCTCGATGATTGCTTCGATTAGCGGACGGCTACCTGCATCACATACACTAATCCGCCATCCAGGACGCCTTTGTCATGGGGCGACGTGACACCGCAGGGGTATACACTTTCCAGCAGCCCTGGGACAGGCGTTTCAGACGGCGGAACCATGTGTATTATACCGTTACTCGTCCGCTACTGCAGGGCGCTGGAGATTTGGGGCGATCGGGGAGCGCACCTGTCCCAGGGCGGCTTGATCGTACTGTGGCACCCATATGAGCGCATCTCAAGTTTGGCAATCGGAGGCGCACCACGGGGAGCTGCAACGTATGCGGGCCACCGATCATGGCCGGCCCCCTTTGGGGAAGAGCATCGACGGCCAGCATCCGTGCACCCCTGAGGCCCCCGGCCCTGGAGGCGCGGGAGGCGAGGGAGGCTTGGGGTGTCATCATCAGCATCATCATCATCATCATCATCATCATCATCAGCAGCAGCAGCAGCAGCAGCATCAGCATCAACATCACCGTCAATCATCAGCATCATCATCAGCAGCAGCATCATCATCGTCGTCATGTTGCATCGTCGTCATCATCATGGTCACCAGCATCGTCATCATCATCGTCATCAGTATACTCATCATGCTCCTCCTCCTCCTCCTCCTCCTCATCATCATCATCGTCATCGTCGTCACCGTCGTCATCATCATCACCATCATCGTATTCATCATCATCATCATCATCACCATCATCATCATCATCATCATCATCATCATCATCATCACCATCACCATCACCGTCATCATCCTCATCACCGCCATCATCATGATCATCACCATCATCATAACAAACACCATCAGCATCTCCATGATCCTCAACAAAATCATCATCATCATCATCAACAACAACGCCGTCATCATCATCGTCATCATCCTCATCATCATCAGCATCAACATCGTCATCGTCACCGTCATCGACATCGTCAACGTCAGCGTCACCAACACCATCACCAAGATCGTCGTCGCTGTCATCGTCGCACCATCGCCATCAACACCGCCATCCTCATCCTCACCCCACGGTGCGCTGCTGGAGTTGGATTCCGCGGTGCCGATTCTTGCTCTGTCGTGCTGTGGATGGCGTCGTCGCCACCGGGCCCCGCCCAACGACCCACCCCGCGACCCACCACCCGCCCACCCGCGACATTGCCCACGACCCTGCCGCGACCCACCTTCGGCCAACGCCCGCAAACCACGGGGCGGCTGCAGTGAAACATCGGCACTTCACATCGTTTCCCGAGCCTCGCGACCTGCCAACGTCCCGCCCAGCGACCCGCCCACACTGTTCTGCAGCGAAAAGCTTGGCGATCCCGACGGATTTCTTTACCTTTGGGAGGTCGCGATTCGTGGACGCTTGCCTGGAAAAACCACCTTGGCACGTTGGAGCCGGGAGCCCCCCCGCATCAAAACATTGAGCGCCCCTTGAGAACCAGGGAATGGTTCGAACCAGGGGGGGCTGGGGGCCCCCTCCCCCAGGGGGAGGGGGTTCGAAACGGGGAAGGCCCCCTCTCCCTGAGTTGCAGAAGGTGGGGGCTCGAACTGAAAGCCCCCCCCCCTGCCAAGGGGGGGCGTTCGAACTCAGGGGGGAGCCACCCCCCGAGTTGCAAGGAGGAAGGGTTCGAACCGGGCCCCCCCTCCCCCCACCCCTGTGAGCGTCGTCGTCGTCGCGGTCGCCGTCGCCGTCGCCGTCGCCGTCGCTGTCTCCGCCGCCATCGCCGTCGCCGCCGCCGCCGTCGCCGTCGCCGTCGCCATCGCCGTCGCCGCCGCCCCCGCCGTCGCCGTCGCCGTCGCCGTCGCTGTCGACGTCACGGTCGCTTCGCCGACGCCGTCGCCGTCGCCGTCACGGTCGCTGTCGCCGCCGCCCCCGCCGTCGTCGTCGTCGTCGTCGTCCCCGGTCGCAAGCGCCGTCGCCGTCGCCTTTGCCTTTGCCGTCCCCTTTGCGTTTGCCTTTGCCTTTGTCTCCGCCGTCGCCGCCGTCGCCGCCGTCGCCGTCGTCGCCGTCGCCGTCGCCGCCGCCGCCGTCGCCATCGCCTTCGCCGTCGCAGTCGCCGTCGCTGCCCAAGTCGCCGATTGCAAGAGGGGGAGCCCTGCAACCGACGACGTGGGTGGAGGGGGAGGGTCCCCCCCGTCGTCGGCTCGAAGCGACGACTTGCAATCCTTGCAATCATCGGTTCGAACCCCCGCCCCTGCAACTCAGGGGGCGAGCCCTCCCCCCCCCCGGTTCGAACTTGCCCCTTCCATTGCATCTCGAGGGAGGGGACCCCCTCGGTTCGAACCCCCCCGCTTCTTGCACAGAGGGGGGAAGGGCCCGCGGTTCGACCCCCCCCGTGGACAGACGGGGAGCCCCTCCTGCGTTCGCACCCCCTTGCACCTCAGGAAGGGGGGGTGGCTCCCCCCCGGTTCGACCCCCGTCCCTCCCAGCGTCCACAGAACGCGCTCTTTCTCAGATTTCGAATGTGGGACCGACTGCAGAATTGATTTAGCCCAGATTGGTCTTACGTAGAATGCCCGCTGGTCGGCGAACAATGTACGTAGAATGTCCGCTGGTCTGCGAATAGTAGACGTGATTGTCGTGGATCCAGAGAAGATTTGAATGTTGGGGTACATCGATGTTGCAGTCGATCCCCTACTCGAACATTGGCGCTCCAGCCCCGCAGCCCTCGCAAGGCACCACAGGCCCCCTCCCACTCGCAATGGCGGGAGTTAGCTCATTCAGCCATCATGAGAGTGAGGGTGCCGATCAGTCTTGCACTGTCCCTTGGTGCGTGGCTGAATACCCGCCCCCCCCCCCGTGCCAGTGATTGCTGTGGTGGACCGTGAATTTCAAGTCAAGTATGACCCCCCCCAGGCGCTCTGGCGCTCTCATCCTGGCGCTGGCTACATTTGAATTATTTGAAAGCGAGGCCCACGCCCGCCGAAACGGGTCCCCAAACCACAACAACAACAACAACAACAACAACAACAACAACAACAACAACAACAACAATTACTAGCACGTGGGGACACTCCGTTCTCACCAGTGCCAGGGTTTTCATAGGAGGCGGGCAATACCCCCACTTTGTGGGGGGGCCGGTTCAAGCTCTACCAAATTTCCAAACGACTCTTCGCCACCACCCACACCCAGCTTCCCGCCCTATGACGTTCGGACACTTCACTTCGTGGCATGCGGACGACCGTGGCTACTATTCAGGGCCCCGCGGCCGACGACGACGGCGTGCGCGCGCGAAGAAAAAACGAATGTGTCCCGCATGGTATTATTTGACAGGGATGATGGCCCTGGCAGGTGCGCAACCGTTGTTGCAGAAGTTCGAAAAAGTTGCTCGCAAAAGCCCGTTTGACAGAAATGTTTAAAAAGTGTTGGGTTTCCTACGAATCCGCAAGAGCGCGCGGGATGAAATTTTGACATTTTTTTTGAAAAACCATTGGTTTTTTGATGTTTTTATGTTAAAATCGCTACGAAAACTAAGGTTTTGGAAGGATTTCGTCTTGCGCGCGCGAATGTCCACTTTACCTTATTTTTTGCAAGGGATTCTTGAAATTTGATTATATTAGAACAAGAAATGTCATGTTATAGTGTTTTTTGCAAGGGAAAGCGGATCAACAAAACAACCGGATCTGGATCACATCGTTTTACCTGAGGCTTCCTCACGAAAATGATGAAAATGAGGCTGCGGCCTAGGCGCGGCGGGGGGGGCGCGCACCAGGGGTCCCAACAATAATTATTCTTTAGAAGAAATAATGTTCAACAACACCAGCAGCAGCAGCACCAACAACAACAACAACCACAACCACAACCACAGCAACAACCAAAACAATAACAACAACAACAACAACAACAACAACAACAACAACAACAACAACAACAACAACAACAGCAACAACAACAACAACAAAAGGCCCCAACTCGAGACTACGCCCACTGAGTACTCAGGGCTGGTGCTCATGCTGGCAGCAGAGTGTCGGCCCCCCTACTAAAACCAGCTTTCCAGCTCTGGAAAGACCCTGGCGCCTCGGCGCCGCAAACCAGACGCCGCCCCCAGGAGCGTGGCGGAAGCGGGGGTCGGGGGAAGGCGTCGCGTCGTTGCCGCTGTCCTCTCACCACACCTCTGTCTTGCGCGCGGGCGCGGGGCATGCCAGACAGGAGGGGAGGTGATGGAAGGGAGGAGGAAGAGAGGACGAACCCCCACATCCAGGAGCCACAGGAGCCACAGGAGGGAGGAAAGGTGATGGCCTTCACCTTCAGGTCGCCCCCCTCGCTCCTACCAGCAGCAGATGGAGCTGACCTCTTGTTTCTTGCGCACTCTCTGCCTCTTCATCTTCGATTCACCACTGCTCTGGAGCTGAAGGGCTCGATCCATCACTTCCTCCAGTGCAGAAGCCTGGCGACGGCAGAGGGTCACAGTCATGGCCTGTACCGATGCCAGGAATCCGGCATCCGCTCTCATCTCCTCGGGCGCAATGACGTGCAGCGGCGCCAATCCACTCCATGCGCCCGCGGTACCTGGCACGGGCCACAGCGAGTGCGCAGTCTCCACCGCCCTCTGAACTCGGTCAAAGCAAGGCCGCTGGGTTCCTCGGAACCCCTTGCCAACTAAATACCGCTCAGAATTCACGACGCGGCTGTGGTGCGGCTTGACGATCCACGCTTCCTCGAAGAGGGACGCCACGACGAAGAGGAGGCCGACGGTCACGTGCGAGAAGGCGTCGAAGATTTTGCAGACGAAACAGCCCCCCTGGCAAATAGTCCCAAGCATGAAGAACCAATGGCATCAGGATTCCCGCCATGCCATACACAGAACGAATGAGGGCTGGGCGCTTCAGCTTTTACCCGTCAAGTCTGTTTGACCCAGTGGACACGTTGGCAAGAGAACAAAAAGGACACAACTAAGGGAGAAACCCATTTGGGTTCGGTGGCCGGTGGCGGGGGGGGGCTACCCCGCGCCTTGCGTGCCCGCCTACGTGTCCACATGTCCTATGCCCCCAGCCAAAAATCATCGTTTTGGCAGCAGACCGCTTTCAAAATTATCCTAGCGAAGGAACCAACCATATGCAGTTGTGAGCAACGCAATGGTAAATACCAACCTGGGTAGAGCTTCCCATGGGGCCACGAACCTTGTGAGGGGTGCGCCGAAACGGGTGTGGAACTGCATGCGAACTTTGCCACTGGGGCCCTCAGTGAAGCTCCCTATGGGGCCACGAACCGTGTGAGGGGTGCGCCGAAACGGGGGTGCAACTGCATGCGGACTTTGCCACTGGGGCCTTCGGTGGGGCTCCCTATGGGGCCACGAAACGTATGAAGGGTGCGCCGAAATGGGGGTGGAACTGCATGCAAACTTTGCCACTGGGGCCTTCGGTGGAGCTCCCCATGGGGCCACGAACCGTGTGAGGGGTGCGCCGAAACGGGTGTGGAACTGCATGCGAACTTTGCCACTCGGGCCCTCGGTGGAAATCCCTATGGGGCCACGACCGTGTGAGGGGTGCGCCGAAACGGGGGTGGAACTGCATGCGAACTTTGCCATTGGGGCCCTCGGTGGAGCTCCCTATGGGGCCACGAACTGTGTGAGGGGTGCGCCCGATTGGGAGTGCAACTGCATGCGAACTTCGCCAATGATGCCTGCAACAGAGCTACCAATGGGGCCACAAACCGTGTGAGGGGTGCGCCGAAATGGGGGTGGAACTGCATGCGAACTTTGCCACTGAGGCCTTCAGTGGAGCTCTCTATGAGGCCACGAACCGTGTGAGGGGTGCGCCGGAACAGGTGTGGAACTGCATGCGAACTTTGCCACTCGGGCCCTCGGCGGAGCTCCGTATGGGGCCACGAACCGTGTGAGGGTGCGCCGACATGGGGGCGGAACTGCATGCGAACTTTGCCACTGGGGCCTTCGGTGGAACTCCTCATGGGGCCACGCGTGACGGGTGTGCCGAAATTGGGTGGAACTGCATGCGAGCCTCGCCACTAAGGCTTGCAGTAGCCCTATGGGGCCACGAAGTGAGTGGTGCGCCGAAATGGGGTGGAACTGCATGCGAATTTTGCCGGTGGGGCCTTCGGTGGAGCTTCCCATGGGGCCACGAACCGTGCGAGGGGTGCGCCGAAACGGGTGTGGAACTGCATGCGAACTTTGCCACTCGGGCCCTCGGTGGAACTCCGTATGAGGCCACGACCGTGTGAGGGGTGCGCCGAAATGGGGGTGGAACTGCATGCGAATTTTGCTATTGGGGCCTTCGGTGGAGCTTCCTATGGGGTCACGAAACGTGTGAGGGGTGTGCCGAATTGGGTGTCGATTATAGTGACGACAACGGCGATGATGATGGCGATGATGGTGATGATGACAATGATGACCATGATGACGACGACGATGACGACGACGGTGATGACGACGATGACGGTGGTGATGCCGATGGTGGTTATGATGACGGCCATGATGTTGATGATCGACCGTACCTGGGGGGCAACAGTCATGCCGCACGCCTAATTGTCAGTGGCGTGCACAGCAGCTGCTACAGCGGCAGGTTGCTCTGAAGGGTTCGCTGCGGTTCCGTGAACCAGCGTCGCCTTGAGCTTATGGTAGGTGTGGAAGGAGAGCACACCAAGGCGCATGGCGGCACTGCGGGAGAGTGCGCACGCTGCACAGTTGCATTCGCTGTCGGCGCCAAGGCCGAGTGCTAAAATAGGTGAGGGGTATGGCGAAGAGTTCACCAAAGACAGGGCAGGTGATATAGTGCGCGATAGAGTCAGGCTGCTGGCTGCAACCAAAATTACAGGATCCAGCTCCACTGACATGTATGCGGTGCGATGTTGTCCGCCCTCCTGCGAGGGTCTTGAGTAGGCCCCACTGCCACGGAGGCTTGAACGCGCGGAGCACCGCAAGACGTCCCCCACCCCCCACACCGCTCACCCACCGCCCCACTAATCGGACAGAAAAGCTCCACGCAAACAAACGCGCAGCGATAGTAGGCTCGAAACCTAACGGAAAAAAAGAGAGACTCGCAGCGAGGATGAAAGGGCACGTTGGACCTTCCCCTTGCGGCCTTCACCCGCTGCGCTGGCTTGTTCGTCACGGGCCGCGTTCAGCGCCGATCGCCATGCAGCGACAGGGATTGATGAAAAAGGGTGGCCCCCCGGCGAGCCTAGCAAATCGCTGCAAGAAACCGTGTTCTATTTCCCAGCATGGCACACTCCATTGCCCGCACGTCCTGCGCACCAGTGGAACTTGAAGGATCGCCGCTTCAGACAATTCGCGCAGCAGCGATTCCCAGCCTCGCAAAGCGCGAAAGGCGCATCTCCACAAGCTCGCCGCAGTCATGGCTAGCGTGGAAGCGGGAGCCACTAAGCCGCGTGCTTTGGAAGAAAACAAATCAGCCAATCGAAACGCGCTGGGCGGCAAACGGAGGACTTTGTGCAGAGCAAAATGTTTTCCGTGCCAGAGAACGGTTGACAGTGGATAAAGCTGCGCAAGATAACTGAGTGTAGAGAGGGCAGCGCTGTTGCACTGAAGCAAGCTGTCACTCGAGGGCGCGGTCGATCGTGGAATGTCGCAAAGCCGACTCCACCACATGCGAATGGCCTCTGCCCAAACTCCGCTCTCGGCGGCCGCGGGCCGAAGTTGCACTCCCAGGTACTTCGCCTGGCCAGTGGGAAACCGCTCCATTCGGGAATGTCTGACTCTAAAAATGAGCGAATGCGATGGTCAACCTCTGGCGCGACCTCCGCCCAAAGAGGAACAACTACTTTCTTGGTGGGCTGGGGCCTCAATGCTGCTAGCTCCCCGGCGCTTTTGAAGACAGGAAAAGAACGTTTAAAATCTGACGGGCAGGGCTGCACAAGCCCCGCATCATCAGCACATCCTCCAACCACCCCCCGTGGAGACGACGACGACGCCACCGCCACCAGATGGGTTTTAATCGGGCCCATAGCCATGGCCCATGCCGAACCTGAAAGCGGGCAGCCTTGCGTTACGCCCGAACGCAAATAGAAACACAACTGCATTCCGCCCTGAAGCACGGCATAGCTGCGGGGCTCAAAGCACAGCGAGGCGAGCGAATTCAAGTACCCACGCGGCACGCCAAATCGAGAGAGCACGTCCCGCAGCCAATCGTGGCCAAGGGATGGAAACGCAGCGGCTACATCGAACGCAACAAAGACAAGCGCCTGTGCTTCGGCTGTCTCGCCGATGCTAGCCTAACCGAGCGGGCGGCTGCATCTAGCTGGAGCAAATTGTGAAGAAAATTCCGGCCAAGCACAAATCCTCGCTGGATTTTGTGCGCGCGCGGGGACCAGTCCTTTGAGCTTCTGACGGCCGCAGAAGCTAGGACCTTAGAATCCGCGTTGCGCAGCGAGAGAGGGCGAATCTGATCTGGGCTACGCAGGCACTCATAGGCATCGCTGGGCTCACTTCCTTCGGGCAAGAACGCGAAGATGGAGTCATTCAGGGCCTCTGGTGCGCGGTGGCCCGCCACGAGGTGCTGCGAGACGCCATGCAGGACTACGATCTGGCCCTCAGAGACCACCCAAGCCTTGCAGGGGGGCCTATCGGGACCAGGAGCTCTGCGACGTACATGTTTGAGCGTGTTCTTAAGGCCCGTGACGCTGGGCATGACTAAGTCGGCTATCTCGTAGGCCGGGTAGCGTCGCCCCAGGCGCTGTCTGATCCCCAGCCGACTGGCCGGTTGCGCCCGAAGGACCGCAGACCAGTCAGCGACGCCGAAGGGCCTCCAAGACATTGTTGGGATCTCTGGTGACTGCCAATTGGGAGGACTCGAGGGCATGTTCAGATCGGATCCCTGCTAGAACGGGACGACGGCCTCGGGGTCTCCATAGCATGGCACGGCGGCGAATAGCCTTGATAGATTTGAAGCGGCGTGCTGCCACCTGCTGTTGCTCCCCTCGAAGGGCACGTTGAGCTGCTTGCACTGCAAGTTCGCGGTTGGCCTGGAGCTCAGCAGAAGGCGTCTGGCCCCCCAAGCTGAGCTTGCCCACATTGAAATTTAGGATACTTGGCACCCTCGTCTGAGCTAGCGATGATGAGCGCCGCGATCTTCGTATCTTGTCTCCAGACGGCACGTGAGATGCTACGCAGTGCGATGTTGCGCCCCCCTCTGGCACGCTTGTCGCCTGCTCGAAGGGAAGCCGTTGCTATTCATCTCGCGTTTGTTTAGCCGCCTTGATCGTCATATAATTCAGATGCTGCCGCCTGGCAACAAGGGGAAACGATCCAGGTCCGCCGCGCCCATTAGCTTGTCCAGTATAACCTTATACCTTACGCCGCTGAACGCCACATCTGGGATGCGATGGTCCGCGGCGTCTCCTGGAGCCTTGAGATTGAGGTAGAGCAACAGCGCGGAATGGTCGCTGAGCCCCCCCTGGGACATCTCGAGCGGGTCAGAGTCCACATTCAGGAGGACATCCGTGTCGAGGAGGATGTTCAGGCATGGCAAGAAAGGCCCTGTCGATGGCGGAGGCGGCGCATTGTTGGCGACTGAAGTGAATAGGGACGTCGGCCTGCACCTCCTGCGCTAGATCAAAGAGAGCGCACCAGCAAATCTCATTCGGCTGCAATGTCCGCGCCGTCGGTAATGGCGTTCACAATGGAGTTGGCTCGCCCTAACTGAGAGGATCTCCATCGCGAATGTTGAAGCCACCCATGGCAATTAACGCGCGGCGATTGGGGGTCGCCATGATTCCATCCAACAGCATCCTTCCAAGCGCTGGCAACAAGCAGTTTGAATATGGGAGCGATATAATTGTTGTGAACATTCATGACCAGCATAGAGTAATGGCCATCAGCGGAATCGATGCGCAGTGTAGAAATCCGCCCAGGAACTAAGGCATGAAATTGAACATGCGGGCGTTGTGAAGGCAACGCATCACAGGAGAACGGCCTCCATCTGCCCCCTTGTCGGGAGCCCCTCACCAGGGAGACGTTGCGAGAGGGCGCGGCTGCGCCGCCCAAGACCCGCAAGTAGAATCGTCTGGATGGGACGTCGCCGACCAGCTCCACGTCCGAAATAGCGACACCCGCCGCGTTGATCCATGGCGCCAGGGCCCGACGGACCTCTGATGGCTGCACTGCTGTCGCTGCACCGATGGAATAGAGGCGAGGCGCTGGTGGTCGATCCCAGACCGCCAGCGCTGCCATGTCAAGCGGTGGGAGCGTCGCTTCTGCCATGGCGAGGCTGGCCTGGATACGCTCGACGTCGGCGCGCAGCTGCTGCTGCTCCTGCTCGACGACGTGGGCCCTCTGATTGATGTCCCTGGCCGTGTAATCCAATGTGTCAAGCCGCGAATCCTGCTGGCGAACTTGACCGAGGACTGCTTGAAATGCATTGTGAAGAGCGGACGTGGCCGACTGCAGGATAGAGGTGGTCTCTGCCTGGGGTCTCAATGTGGCCAGCTGCATATGTTCGGTGAACATGGCTGTGAGCCTGGCTGCCAGCGCCTGACCTGCCCCAGCGCCATGTCCACCAGCACACTGTTGAGTATTTGGCGTGGGTGGTCCATCCACTGGTGTAGCACTCGCATTTGCTCATGGATCCCGAACACGAACTGGGTCAGCACGGGGCCTCTCTGCATCTGGAAATGTGGGAAGGTCGTCGACTCCCTCCATGAGCTGATAGACTTGTGCTGCTTGTCGCTGCTGATGTTGTAGTTGGTGTTTAGAAGCACCTCCTGCCGAGTTGCCTGGCCGACGAGAACCTTTGTCACGTCCTCCTTGTTTTCGGTGCCGCGCGGGTGGGTCCTTCGGCGCGCGGCCTTGTCGATCGCGACTGTGTTCTCTGCTGGCTGCCGGAATGGTGGAGACCCCTCGGTCGCTGCGTGAACCACTGTGCGTTCCGTGGCGATGATGGTGCGAGCGACGCTGTTTGGGAGCACTGCACTTGGAAGAACTGGAACCTGAGCCGCAATCAGAAGCCATTCGGTAGACAATTGGTGTCGCCGTGAGGATTCGATGAGGCGCGCTGTCTCCGTCCGAAGCGCAGCGCAAGAGATATGGAGTGCTGAGACAGCAACGATATGGATGGCGAAGCTTCGCAATTGGTGGCAGTTCACCCCTGGTTGGTGCTGCGAACGCATGAGCACGAGGCTCTGGATGAATGGATGGGAGCCTGCCCCGCTTAGGCACTTAATGAATCACCATCGTGGCATTGAGCCAAAAGTGGTTACGGATACCATGATGTTGATGATGATGACGATGGTTGTGAGGATGATGATGATGACGATGATGATGATAATGCTGATGATGATGATGATGACGATGATGGTGATGATGTGACTGAGGATGATGCTGCATATGATGTTGATGGCTGATGGGTGATTGTGATGATGGTGACGCTGATGCTGATGATGGGGAGAGGGAGGGGAGACAGCGGAAGGAGAAGGAAGGAAGGAAGGAGGACGCGGGCGGTGTCTCTTCAAAACGAGGACCCAACACCACAGGATGGTTGGGGAATATGCTATGTGGCGTAAGCGATGTGAGGGAAGCTATCTCGTGTAAGCTACGTGGTTTGAACTATTCTGCTGAATACGGATATGCTAGATTCAGATTGGTGTAAGCAAGGTGCTGCAAGCTGTGTGGTGTAAGCTACGTGGTGTAAGCCATGCCAGGTAAACCCACGAGGCGCCCACGAGGCGGCACAGGCGGCAATGTGGCGAAAACCCGATATACCCCATGGGCGGGGCAACCACGAGACGGCCACTAGGCGGCAAGGGGGGTGGGGTGGGGGGGGGGAAGGGGGGGGGAGGGGGGGGGAGGGCAAAAACCCAGCAGGCAGGCACACACACACATCACAACACACACACACACACACACACGCATACAGGTGTACCTATATATATATATATATATATATATATATATATAGATATATATATATATACCTATACGACCACCCTTCGGGTGATAAGGAGGTTCGGGGGGGGAGGAACCAACGTCTCACTCGATCGGTCTCACTATCGATCTCACTATCGATCTCAGTATCGGTCTCGCTCGATCGATCTCCCTCGATCGATCTCACAATCGATCTCACAATCGATCTCACTCGATCTCACTCGATCTATCTCACACTAGATCTCACTCGATCATCATCATCATCATCATCATCATCATCATCATCATCATCATCATCGTCCTCATCATCATCAGCATCAGCATCATCATCACCATCACCATCATCATCATAAGCATCAACTTCAGCATCAGCATCATCAGCAGCATCATCATCAGCATCACCATCATCATCATCATCATCATCATCATCAGCATCATCATCATCATCATCATCATCATCATCATCATCATCATCATCATCATCATCATCATCATCATCATCATCATCGCGGGACACCGCGGGACACCGGCGGGACACCGCGGGGCACCGCGGGACACCGCGGGACACCGCGGGACACCGGCGGGACACCGCGGGCCACCGGCCGCCCGGAAGGGAGACATTTGGTCCGGCCGCGCCTCAGCCACACGGGACACCAGCGGGACACCGGCGGGACACCGCGCGCCACCGGCCGCCCGGCGGAGAATCATTTGGTCCGGCCGCGCCTCAGCCACAGGAGACTTTCCTCTCGCCCGCCCACGCAGCTTCGCCTCGCCCGCACGGCGCGCACGAACACGAAACCGAAATCGATTTCCCGGTAGGATTCGATCTCATCATGATATGTATGTGTATGCAGATGCATGTACATATAAATATATATATATACATATATATATACATCTATGTATAAATATATATATATATATATATATGCGTCGCGGCCCCGCGCGCAACGACAGGGCCACACACACACACACACACACACACCAAGCGCGGGGCGCCGACGAGGCGGCACGGGCGGCAACATGGCGAACACCCGACGCGTGCCTCGTGCGCGGGGCGCCCACGAGGCGCCCCACGAGGCGGCACGGGCCCGCAGCTTGGCGAACGCCCGACACACCAATCCAGCGTCTCAGGAAAAGCTAGGTAAACCCGACACGTCGAGGCACTGAGGCTAAGAATCATCAGCCATCGATGTCTTTGCGCACGCATCATCGATCCCACCCCGTTATGCGTAGCAACAGAAACAATAAATCAATTCCCGAGGGGGGGAAACGCCGAGTGATATCGCTAGCACTAAAAATACGTAACGAATTCCAGGGGGGCAGCAAATTCTCAGGAATCTTCAAGAATCTTTCGGGATCCGCAGAATTCCTCAGGCATTCGAGCCGGAGCAATCCTGCAGGCAATCTGCAGGAATCTTCAGGAATCCGGCAGGAATCCTCAAGAATCCATCAGGAAGCATGTTGGAATCAGTTTGGAATCATCCGGAATCTTCAGGAGCCCTGGAGGGTCTTCGCGAATCCTCCAAAAACCTGGAACAGTCGCACTGGTTGGGATCCTTGTATGATCTTGGTGGAGCTCCATACTGAGGGCTCCGGGGCCAGAGTATCACTTCCGGGGGCTGAACAGTAATCGGAAGTTGGGGAGTGAGATCGCAGTGGGACGGAGAGCCCCCTCCAGGAAATCGGCTTCGGTTTCGTGTTCGTGCCGTGCGAGCGAGGCGAAGCTGCTCAGGTGCGCGAGAGGACTGACCCCGCCGTCGCCAGGGCGATTCGGATGCAGTGAACCGCCCCTCCGCCCCTGGTGGGCGCCCGGGGGCCCGGGGTATCCCGCCGTGGTGTCCTGTGATGTCCTGTTGGTGTCCCGTCGGTGTTCTGTCGGCGGTTTGCGGGCGGTGGCCGAGGGTGTCCCGCCCTGATATCGAAAGTAAAGCCGATAGTGAGGTCAATGCTGAGATCGCAAGAATGGGCTGGATAGTGAAATCAAAATTGAGATCGACAGTGAGGCTGATTGTGACATTGGTCGTGATATCGATAATGAGATCGATCGAGGAATCGATAGTAAGATCGCTAATGGGAGCGATAGTGGGATCAATAGTGGGATCGATCGCTGAATCCATCGGTACTAAGGCTGACCGCGGGGTCGATTGTGGAATCGATCAAGTGAGATCTAAAGCGGGGACGATAGTGGGTGGCATCGCATCGCCGTGCAACATCGTCATCACGCGTCGTCGCTAACACGGGGGCGCGTCACCAGCATTGTCATCATCACACCCATCGCATTTGCCAGAAGTTTGTTGTTGCCCCCACACCTCCCAACCTCCTTATCACCCGACGGGTGGTAGTACAGGTATGTTTCCACCGAAGAGGGACGAATACTGCGTACGCAAGGGTACTGCATATCCTAAAAGTTCTTTATGGGAGGCAGACCCCTAACTCACGTAACCTGTGGGTGGTCTAGCGTACCTGTTTGAACTTCCTGCAGGACTCTGGGGCTTCCCGCATGACTTCCCCAGAGACCAGGGTACCCCAAGTTGGGCAAACAGGGCCCCTGACGACACCAAGACGGTCCAAGGGGGCTCCGAGACGCCCACGAGTGCTCCAGGACGGACGACGGGGGGGGGCGCCAGCCCAGGGGGGACAATATCGACTTAGAATCGACGGTGCATTGCCGAAAGATCGGCGATCGGCCCTGGATGGACGCTCCGTGCCTTCCTGGGCGGGGTGGGCTATCGGGCTCCTCACGGCGATCAATGGGCGATTGGGGAGGCGATAACGTTCCCCCCCTGAGAGCCAGTCCCTCCATTGACGCTGCCTGTTGCCAGGAACGGGCCACCGAGGGAAGGAGCGGGCCACCGTGGGGCCCGTGCCGGGCACGAGCCGCGAGCCCTCGGCTCCGTCGTGCCCACACGGCACCGAGGCTGCAAGGACGGGCCTCCCGGTGACATCGGTCCGCTGACCAGCGTCTCCGCCAGCAGCATCCTGCCGCTGACGATCTCCTGCCCGGGCGGGAGGCCGGCCAGGGCGGCCCGAAGGGTGGAGCACGGAGCCCCGCAGAGGCAGAGAGCGCTCGCTCGGGAGGGCGGGGGCCTGCCTGGAACGCGAGGTGCTCGAGCAGAGTCGAGACGGAGCTGCGCACGCCAGCTTCTCCAGCGGTCGTTCCGTCTGACCCTGCGGCCGACCAGGATGAGCAATCGGTCCACTCGAAGGGGTCCAGGGGCAACGCGCTGGCAGCGCCAGAGGCTTGGGTCGCGGCCGCTTGCCAGGTATCGATGGGGGGGGTGGAGGGGGATGCGACTTTGGCGCTCTCCCCTCTCCTCCGAGGCTGCAACTTCTGTTCGTGCCGTCGTTCACGAGGGCTTCGACCGCTTCCCCAGGGCCGAATCTGTGCGCACCCGTCAGAATGAAGTTGTCGGATGTGTTTGTTTTTTTGTGTGTGTGTGTTTGTAAAGGTTCCCGGCCCGCCTGGCCCGCCCTGCGCGGCGTGGGCCGCCAAGCCCGAATCATCCGGGGGATCCCCAGGTATCCCGCCACGTTGCATACTGCGGCCGTCAGGCCCCAGAGATCCATGGGAGCCCAATGGCGACATGACCAACAAGCACTCGGAACAGAAGTAACCAACAGACAACCCCAACGGGAAGGCGTCACGGCGTCACGCCGCGTCCACCGACATCTAGAGCAAATCTGCATAGCACAAACTAAGAAAATGCACTAGCCACATACGCCGATAACATACGTTACGACCATCACCCGTGATAGACATGAACCATCTGCAATCAACAAACATCAATCAGAATTACCCCAGTACGACCCTACCTAGAAGTCGGAGCCCCTAGGAAAGCAGCATGAGTTGTTATGCTATGCTATGCTATGATATGCTATGGTATGCCATGCTATGCTGCGCTATGCTATGCTATGCTATGCTATGTTATGCTATGCTGGGCTATGCTATGATATGATATGATATGCTAAGCTAAGCTATGATATGTCATGCTGCACTGTGTTATGCTAAGCTATGCTATGCTATGATATGCTAAGCTGCGTTATGCTATGTTATGTTATGATATGATATGCTGCGCTGTGCTATGCTGTGCTGTGCTGCGCTATGCTATGCTATGCTATGCTATGCTATGCTATGCTATGCTGCGCTATGCTATGTTATGCTGGGCTATGCTATGATATGTTGTGTTGCGCAATGCTATGCTACGCTGTGCTATGCTATGCTGTGCTCTGCTATGCTAAAGCTCCGCGAAGCTAAGATGAAGGTAAGCTAAGCTAAGATAAACCTGAGCTAAGATGAAGCCAAGCTAAGCTAAGATGAAATAAGCTAAGCTAAGCAGAGATAAGCAACGCTAAGCTAAGGGGACGTAACTGGGGGAACCGCGGGGCGGATGCCGGGGGAACCGCCCGGGGCGATTTGCACTGCCCAGCCCCTTTAAGCTAAGAGGGTACGAATCCTTCTAGGCAGAGCCTAGGTAGGGAACAGGCAACAGAGATACACATCAGTAAGCGGCACCAATACCTACACCAGCAACATACACCAACAAAATAGTTCCACAACAGCCTTTTGTACTGATACCGACAGCGTACTCCAACACCAAAACCAAAAAAACATCCAGGATTAAGCAAGACCATGCGCCACAAACATACGTCAAGCAGGGGCATCAAGGACTATACACCAATGACACGCATCAGCAACAAGAACCAGGAGCGAACACCAATAACATATACAACGAACGCCATACGCCCATACCGCAAATCCTGAACACGCATTCACGCGTTCATCAAATTGTTTGACACCAGGAGCACCCGAAGTATAAGTACATACCATACGCCAATAGCGTATAGCAATAACGCACGCAACAAATGCACGCCCATATCTTGAGACCAGAAGCACGCGTCAAGGAACGACATGTAGAATTTGCATCTCGACGTACTCCAACACATCGGTGGAATCACTTGGAAGCATCGCAAGTCCGCCGAGCCCCGCTTGCTGGGGGTGGAAAGGCGTGTGAGATGATTGGCTGTCCCCCTCCCCCTTCCCCCTCCCCTGGAGTCCAAAATTCGATTCTAGTAGGGGGGGGGGGGCGGGGAGGCCCCTACGAGCTCGTCAACGCATTCCCGGGGACCTCCTGACCCTCTCAAGAGGCGGCGAAGGACTGCTCAGAACGAACGAACGAACACCAATGCAGACAGCAGTCCGGGCCTACTGGAGACCAGGTGAATGAGGCCGTGGCCTCTGAAATACTATTGTGTATGGTGAAGGGCTGCTCAGAAGGCCCCACAAGGAACGCCACGACAATCCCCAAAGAGAGTCGGGCCGGCCAGAGGTAGCCCCTCGACGGTTCAAGATGATTTCGCGGCCAGCCGCCAGGCCCCCAAGACGGCCCAAAAGTTTTGTTTTATTGGTTCCATGTTTGTTTTTATGTATTTCTCTTTCTTGTTTTCCAAGACGGCTCAAAAGTGTTCCAAGAGGACCGCCGAGAAGGCCCCAAGAGGCAAACATCCTCACATCCCCTCGGGAAGGCGTGCAGTGTTATTTTCGCAGCTTCTCGGACTGCCTACGGGACCCCCAAGATCGTCACAAGACCGCCGATGAGGCCCCTGAGGGGGCCCCAAGAGGGCCCCAAGATAGCTCCCCAAAACGGCCCAAGCGAGCCCCGAGAGAGCCCAAAAGGAGGAATACGAACTAATAGTTCGAGTCTTTCCCCCCAAGATGGCCCAAGAGCCCCCCAGAGGCTCCCAAGGCGACCCCAAGAGGCCCCAAGATGCCGCCAAGACGCCCTGAAGAAGCCCCCAAGGTGCCCACAAGAGGCCCCCCAAAGCCTCCCACGTGCACCCAAGAGCCCTACAAGAGGCCCCTGAGAGGCATCCCAAGAGACCTTCATATTCATCCAATGGGTTCCTAACCCACAGCCCAGGCACGAGGGCGCGTTGGGCCGAATGTCACAGGATCCGCCGCCCCCTGTCGATTCATCGCAGGGGTGCCTGGCGTGCTGAACCCTCTCGGTTTTGGTTTTTTTTCCAGAAGAACTCCCCCTGGGGCTTCGGCCCGTCCCGCTGGGGTCCCGGGAGGATTGCCACGGAGCTAAATTTCATTTTTTTTCGCTCAAGATGGCCCAAGATGACATCCAAGATGGCCTCCAAATTCGCCCAAGATGGCCTCCAAGACGGCCCAGGGGAGGAGGAGATGCCTCCAAGTCCGCACAAGAAACCTCCAAGACGGCCCAAGAGGTGCCCAAGAGGCCTCCAAGGCGGCCCAAGAGGCCTCCGAGAGGTCTTCCAGGAAGGCCCGAGGATGCTAAAATCATTGATTTCCTTAGGCTTGTTTAAAGAGTTGTTCGTAGTTGCTCCTTTTCTGCTTTCCGACAACCCAAGACGGCCAAAGAGGCCCCCAAAATCGCCCCCTCAGCGCCCAAGAGGCCTCCAAGATGGCCTCAGGACTGCCCAAGAGGCCCCCAAGACGGCCCAAGAGGGCACAAAGACGACCCAAGAGGCCTCCAAGATGGCCTCTAAGACGGCCCTGGAGCACCCCAAGGGGGCCCCAAGTCGGCCCAGAGAGGCCCCCCAAAACGACTTCCGACGGCGTCAGGCGGGCCATGAGCCCACCAAGATGGCCGAAGTTGGCTCGAAGCTGGCCCAAGACGGCCCAAGAGGCCGCCAAGAAGGCCTCCAGGAAGGCCCAGGGGAGGAGGAGATGCCTCCAAGTCCGCACAAGAAACCTCCAAGACGGCCCAAGAGGTGCCCAAGAGGCCTCCAAGGCGGCCCAAGAGGCCTCCGAGAGGTCCTCCAGGAGGGCCCGAAGATGCTAAAATCATTGATTCCCTTAGGCTTGTTTAAAGAGTTGTTCGTAGTTGCTCCTTTTCTGCTTTCCGACAACCCAAGACGGCCAAAGAGGCCCCCAAAATCGCCCCCTCAGCGCCCAAGAGGCCTCCAAGATGGCCTCAGGACTGCCCAAGAGGCCCCCAAGACGGCCCAAGAGGGCACAAAGACGACCCAAGAGGCCTCCAAGATGGCCTCTAAGACGGCCCTGGAGCACCCCAAGGGGGCCCCAAGTCGGCCCAGAGAGGCCCCCCAAAACGACTTCCGACGGCGTCAGGCGGGCCATGAGCCCACCAAGATGGCCGAAGTTGGCTCGAAGCTGGCCCAAGACGGCCCAAGAGGCCGCCAAGAAGGCCTCCAGGAAGGCCAGAAAAAGCAAAAAACACAATGGTTTTCCTCTAGGTGTTCGAAAGATTTTCACCTCTGTCCATTCTAAATTGGCCCAGTGACACTGCGAAGCAGACGTGAATAGCTTTTTCAACATGCATCAGGCGAGCACTGCAAAACATTCCTTCCGAAGCTTGCACATCGAAAGCAAAAAACGCTGAGGAAAACGCAAAGGCCTTGGCACAACTGCACCCCAAGGGAGGGTGAAACAGGGAGGGAGACTTGAGCGAGATGGTTACAGACCAACAAGCGGGCCACCCCGAATTGAGAGATATAACAATCAAAGATTATAAACACCTCTGTCCATTCTAAATTGGCCCAGTGACACTGCGAAGCAGACGTGAATAGCTTTTTCAACATGCATCAGGCGAGCACTGCAAAACATTCCTTCCGAAGCTTGCACATCGAAAGCAAAAAACGCTGAGGAAAACGCAAAGGCCTTGGCACAACTGCACCCATACCGACATTGATTACTGGAGGGCCTCTTGGAAACACTGAAAAATGGAGGCCTCCGCTGCCGCAGCTCGTCTTGCGAGCTCTGGCGGGAGGCGAGCAGCCTGAAGCAAGAGGCGGCCGCTCTTCTCATATCGTTTCACAGACTTGGGATGAGCCCACCTGCCACGCTTCTGCACCATGCTCAGGCTGCGAGCGCCTGTCAGAACATCATGGGATGGCGCCGAGTGGCGTGCAACGTGCGGCGTCAGGTGGCCAGTCTTACCTAAGACGGACCGGCTGTACTGTCTAAAAAGAGCCTCATACTTGGCCAAGGATAGGTTCGGGAACACTGGATCCTCTGGGCGCGAGCTCGACGGGCGCCGCCGGGCCCACATCTCGAGGACCGAGCCGACCCAGTCTCGGCCTGGCGAGTTGAGCACCACGGTGTCGTCGCACTCGCCTGTCTTGGTGGTCTCACCAAGGTCTGAGTTGCCGATAACAACGGCCCAGCGGCCTCGGGCTAGACGCGACGATGATGACGAAGGGCGAACCACTGAGCACCACCGTAGGTCGCAGATCTCTGAGGGTCTTAAGTAGGCGTCCAGCTGGATGGCTAAGGCTACTGCGGCTCCGATGTGCTTGTCTTTCATAAAGACTGTCATGAACAGGAAGAAAACTGACAACGGCCATGGGTGGCGAGACGAGCCAGGAAATCGGCGGGTCCAGCCTTTCATAGCCTCCCTGGCCATCATGAGGCGGGCAGACTTGGCGATGTCAGAGCGCGGGAAGAAAGTCAGGTAGCCCCAGAGAGCATAGCGGCCCTCAGCGGGGTGTCTTGCATCACTCATCAGCTTGTCAAAATACTTGCACATTAACTGGTCAATTTTGGATTCGGGTGCCTTCCTCAGGTCCTCATCACCTCGCGTGGCCCAGTCGAAGAAGTCACGAACCGCGGTGCCGTACCGTTCCAAGGAGATCGCGGTGACGGAGCCAAAACGGGCCACGCCTCCATCAGCAGGGACAGGAGCGCGGGGCCCGAAGTTGAACGTGTGACCCTTGATGGACTCCACGAACTTAGAGGCGCGGCAGCGACGGCCAGCGACCCTTCGGGCCTCTCTTGGCGCGGGCCGCCTGCTTCCGGGCCGCCTCGAGGTTGGAGTCCTGGCCAAAGACGATGAACGGCCGGAGGTGGTCGTACCGGCTCTCGAGGGCGTTTGGGTCGGCGGCTGCAGAGAGCCCGAGGTCAGGCTCCGCTTGGAGCCGCTGCCGAGCCGGCCTGAGGCGCTCTCGGGCACGCGAAGCTGGCCGCTGCGAAGCATCCCGGAGCTGTGCCTCCAGGTCGTCGCCGTCAGCAGCGCCCACGTCGCCGCGGGCGCCGGCAGGCGCGGTCAGAGCGGCCGCCTGAGCCCATGCCTTGCAGAGCCCGCGGGGGTAGGCTCCCGCTCCAGCGGTCCGATTACGTCTGACCCGAGCCCCAGATGGCAACGTAACTGTCTCGAAACCCCTAAGCTCCACGTGCGCGTGGTCTCTGGAGCACTCTGAGCTCAGGGACGACAGGGCAAAGAAGTTCGTGAGGATCTTAGTCCGCTTCAAGTGCGGGGCCCCATAGCTGCAGTGCACGAGAAAAATCTGAATCACGTCGGGAAGGTTGGTGAGCTCTCGAACGGGGTCAAAATCCCAGAGCCTCGAGGTCCTCGGGTTCTCAATACTCCAGAAAACTCCATGTCTTGAACACTCGTAGGCAACACGACAGCTGAATAAAGCCAGAGCTACACCAATACGTTCTTTGTGTCGGGCTCTCTCGAGGTTGACCATACCGTGGCGAGCCCTAGACCAAATACAGCAGGGGGTACCCATATGAACATACCAGAACATCCCTTTCCGAACACCCTGTAAGATAACGAGCTGCACCACGGGATCCAGGAGGTCATAGTGGGCCCCGTCCTTGATGTCCATCCCGGGGAAGGTCTTCAGGCCGAGCTCCTTGAAGGCCTCCGAGAGCCCGCCCTCGCCCGAGAACAACTCCAGGAAGCCCTGGCCTCGCTGGGCCCGCCTCAGAAGTTGAGCATGCCCAAGACGCAGAGGGGGTGCGGCGGCTTGGCTGGTCACCGAAGGTGTTGTGGTGGAAGACGGGCAAGAAGACCGATGGATTGTTTCAGCGTGCGGCCCGCAAACCTGCACTTCTGGCTGTATGTCACACTCGGCGCCGGCGGACGGGTGCCCTGCGAGGCCGAGACCAGGAGGCAGCGAGCCCACTCCCACCACAGTGCTCAAGGGAGAGGGAGAAGTAGAGATAGTTGGGGCTTCGTCGTGAATATGTTTATGATGACCTTTGTCGGGAGAGGAGTGTTCGAACCGACGCGAAGGGGCGTCGGCCACATTGTACTTCGTGTTGACATATCGAAGTCTCCATCGCACCCTACACCCTATCGTGTAGGCCGCCGCGCGCCGGCACTGTGCGTTCAGAGCTGCTGAGCGGCTAGACCGCCCTTTCTCCAGGCAGCCAACACAAACCATGGAGTCGACGATAGAAACCAAGCGGCGTCCGCAGTTGCTGCGGACGCGACAGGCATGGCGAAGGCCCATCACAGCAGCTCGGGTCTCCTTCACATTGATGTGCTCACTCGGCCAGCGCCACCTCTTCGCCGCCACCAGGCGGAAGCCCTCGGGTTCGCACCACGCGGCCGGGAGTGGTGGCGCAAGAGGTCCGGTCTGCGGCGGCAGGACCTCCAGATCGCCCTCACGCCAAGAGGCGTGGCACTCCCGGCGGCGGCGGCGCGGCTGGTGGGCCCCCGCCGACGGCGAGCCCTCCTCCGCCCGGCGCTGCAGCCACTGGCCGAGGGCGGTCGCGGGCGCTGTGCCGCTGCAAGGCGAGGAAGACTGACAGCGAGGTTCGATCTCATAGTCCAGGGACCGGTCGATCACGTCGCCGTACCCCCCCATGTCGGCAACATCAGTCGGAGACACAAGACCCACGCGCGGCCCTCGGAGGTGCTGCTTGAAGCTCCACTTCTCCTTCCAGCGGAAGGCCGAGCGTAGGTCGCCGAGCGAGGCCCTCTTGTACATGAGCCCGTACCCGTGGTCGGCGGAGTCGCTGGCGTACACGTGCGGCACGTAGGGCGCTGCCAGGTCGACCTCCGCGAGCCAGACCAGCCCGACCACGATGCGCATCTCCTGTCTGACCTCGCTAGGCAAGACAGTCCGCACGCCCCAGGCCTCCTCCGCAAACCGGTAGACGGCGGACAGCGCAGCGTAGCCTGGCCGGGCCAGCATCAGCAGGGAGACCGCGTGGCCCAACCAGACCTCCATGTGTTCACCTCGCATCTTACCCCGGGCCAGCAGCGCCCGGGTGGCCAGGTCGAACCTCCAGACTCGGGAGGCCTTGTTGCGCAGGCGCCTTTGCTTCAGATCAAGCTCGATTCCCACCGTCTCCAGATGAGTGACGACGTCGGGGTACGACCAAGTGATGGGGAGACCACAGCGCTCCGCCTCGTCGCGAAGGGCGGCACTGGCCTCACGGGCCACAGCGGCAGTCTTACCCACGACGGTGATGTTGTCAACGTAGACGCTGCCCATGACCCCGGACTCGTTGAGGTCAGGCGCTGGGAGGTGCTCCCTCACCATGGCCGGCTCCAGAGTCGAGCAAGGCCGAAGGGCGCGGGAGGTCATAGCTGAAACGGCTTCCTGAGCGAAAAACAAGGCCCAAGACCAGCCCATGCACATGGCACGCATGCACGGGTACAGCACGACGTCGTCGGTCGCCGCAACCATCCCGTGGAGATCTGGGTCCCAAAAAGAGCCGACGTTGATGCCGTAGGTGTCCCTGATAGTGGCAACGGGCAGCGGGTCATCGAAGCCGAACCACTCAGCCAGCCCGTCTATTGAAAAGTTGTAGAAGCAATCCTCGACGTCCGCTTCGTTCCCGTGGGGGTCCCAGCCGACGACGCTGCCGACGCCGCCGAAGGAGCCGTTCCCGTCGGAGAAGTCGAGGTCCGCGAGGGCGCCCGCCGACCCAAGGCGAGTGGTCGGAGGCGCACGGTGGCAGGCGTTGGCCTGCCTCGCATCAACTATCATTCTGATCTCGCCGGGTTTCTTTTTCTTCACAAAAAATAAGGCGGCTCGAGCGCGAAGACGGGGCCTGAACGTGATGAGCCCTAGCTCGTACAGCACTCGAAACAGCCTCCATCGCTCCAGTCGGCTAGAACGAAGCACTGGATCCCAATAAGGCTTGATGGGATCAGTTGTCTGACGTGTGAACTCCATCTCCCCCTCATCCTTCTCTATGTACTGCGCTGGGTTCCGAATCATCTCCCCAGCCAACGGAGGAAGGAAATTGGCCACAGACCGCGGCCGGGCGCGTCCCTTGGCAACCTTGAGCTTTGTCAGGTCGAACGGCGCTAGGTGCTTCGGCTCCTGGCTATACAGGTCCTTCGAGGCCAGCAGCTCGCGCGCGGCCCCCTCGGCTGTGAGGCCTGGCGGGGGGGGCCCCACGGCGTCGACGCGCTCCACAATGCTGTCCAGAATCCAATCCTGAACGGCAGTAGGGGCCCGAGCTGGCTGACGAGCCTGAAAAACTGAGTCTGCATTCGGTTGAGCAGCAGCGAGGTGGTTGAGCGAAGCCCGTGCCAGAGAAGCCCGCTGTCGCTGCTCGAAGTCGCCACCCATCTTGCTGAGCTGGGATGGCGAAAATTGCGGCAGGGGGAAGGGATCCCCGTGCCTCCGTCTTGAAGGCCTCCACCTGGTAGGTTGTCCCCGATCTTGAGTGACCGCGCCGGGCCGAGCTCGGGGTTCAGACTCGGCCCGGGAAGCCTCGGTCACCCCGAGCCTCCCTGCTCCTGGTCGTCCTTGCCGCTCTTGCCGCGGCCACGCCCGCGGCCGCGTCCGCCTCCCTTGCTGGGGTCCACCGAGGTGCGGGCAGCCTGCAGGGCGCGCTGCTCCTCGTTCCAGAGGCGAGTCTGCTTGTAGATCGAGGCGCGCTCCTTCAAGCGGCCAGTGACCCACTCTGTGAACCTGTCCGTGCTGGCCTGGCCCTGCTCCGAGACCGGGGCGTGCAGCACAATGTCGAGCCCGCCGTAGTCTGGGTGACGAGGATTGCGCGAAACGGCCGTCTCGTCCTGACAGATCCTGCGCATGGCGAGCTCGAAGCTCATCAGGTTGGAGACGTCCAACTGATCGACCTGGATGGCCAGCCGCACGATCTCGCACATCACGAAGTGGATGTGGGCCACAGCTGTGCCCTCTCCGACGCCCGAGCGTCGCATCCACCGGCTATGGTAGGTGGTCAGGTCGCCAGGCCCATCCCGAACAGAAACAAGCCACTCCTTTGCGATCCGAGGCCCAGGCATGTTCCAGTCCTCAAACGAAGTCTCCCTCATCATGGAGACACCCTCGGTGAGAGTGAGATGGCGACGACCTGAGGCGTCACGGTGATCACCCAGCACACGTAGGTCACCCGCTCCGGCTTCACGTTCGGCCTTCCACTTCTCGATCTTCGCACGATCTGCCTCGATCTTCTCCACGAAGACCTCCAGGCCGTTGACTAGAGCAACCCCTTTGGTCTGCCCCAGCGTGGCCTGCTCCACTTCCTGGTCGGTCAGGGTCTGCGCGAAGCGGAGGTGGCCCGCCTCTGAGATCACCCAGGCAAAATGCTCGATCTCCATGTCGGCGTCGCCGTCTCCCAAAATTGCTGCCTGCACCGCTGCCTGCCTCTTCAGAGCCAGGATGTCCGCCCGCGGCACAGGGTCGAAGCCGTAGACCTGTGCACGAATGTTGGCGGGGAACATAGCATTGCGATCCAAAACCTTGTGTCGCTGCTCCAAAAGATTGTGACGAACGAGCTCTAAGTCGGGAGTGGCAGCGATCCAAATCCCTGGTGCAATCTTCTTGACCAGAATGCGCTGATGCCAGAAGAGCCCTCCCTCGTCATCTGGATAGTGCACCAGAACCTGGGGTTCTGGAATGTCCAACGTATCCATCTCGAATGCTCTTAGGAGTAGCAGGTGCTATCGCCGCCGATGCAGGCGAAGGTGTCGAGGGAGATCGCGAAAGGGCCCTCAGAGCCCGCGTGGTCAGTCCACGCAGCACGAAGATGAAGAGGATGATGGCCCAGCCCACCAACACGCCGATGACCGCGCCCACGGTCAGCCAGTAGCTCCACGGGCAGTCAGGCGCTGCTGCCTCTGCCGGGCACCGCGCCGGGCTCTCGGCCGACGCCACCTGCGGCCCGCAGACGCAGGACGGGCAGGCAGGGCACGATGGGCAGGACCCACACGTGAGCGATGGCGCTGTCGGGCAAGGAGGGGCTGTCGGGCAGGTCGGAGCCGCTGGGCAACGACCGAGGTACGCTAACAGACCGTTGGCAGCGAGGTCCTGGAGACGCTGCTGCCACATCGGCCCTCAAGACTTGAGCGAGATGGTTACAGACCAACAAGCGGGCCACCCCGAATTGAGAGATATAACAATCAAAGATTATAAATACATATACGTCTTTTCCGTGTTCCGACGGCCCGAGACGGCCCAGGAGCCCCCAAAGATCACCCACAGATCGCCCAAGAGGCCTCCAAGATGACCCCAGAACTGCCCAAGAGACCCCCAAGACGGCCCCAAGAAGCCCCCAAGACGGCCCAGGAAGCTCTTAAGACGCCCAAGATGGCCTCCAAGACGGCCCTGGAGCATTCCAACAGGGCCCCAAGTCAGCCCAGAGAGGCCCCCCAAACGGCGCCCAAGAGGCCTCCAAGAGGGCATCCAGGAAGCCCCGAAAAGGCCAAAATCATTGATTTCGCATGAGTTGTTCAAGGATTGTTTCGGCCTTCCGACGGCCGGAGACGGCCCAAGAGCCCCCAAAGATCGCCCAAGAGGCCCAAGACGGCCCCAAGAGGCCCCCAAGACGGCCCACGAGGCCTCCATGACGCTCAAGACAGCCTCCAAGACGGCCCAAGAACCCTCCAAGACGTCATCCAAGAAGGCCCGAAAGGGTCAAAATGGCCTCCAGACGGCCAAGACGACCTTCAAGATGCCCACGTTTTCCCCGAAGGCTTTCCAAGCCGATT